>JAOTQJ010005135.1:0-18550 GCA_025642045.1 Solanum sejunctum
AGGATCTCAACTTGAGACAAAGAATTTTGCTAGAACTTCCTAAGGACTATGCTATGACTTTGCATTATCATCTCAATAATGCAAATATGGTAGAAGATGCTTTAGTAGTATGTCTATGGATAGCCTAACTCATGTTGATGATGGTGGCAAAGGGGTGGCTAGGGAGGTCCATCAGTTGGCTAGATTGGGAGTTAGGTTGGAATAGGTGCATAATGGTGGTGTTGCGGTAGTTGATGGCACTAAATATACATTGGTTGAGGAGTAAAAGCTAAGCAAGATCTTTACCCTATTTTGTTAGAATTGAAGGCATTGGTAAAAGATGGTAAGGTGGAGTTTTCTCCTAAGGGGGAGACGGTACCCTCAAATACCAAGGTAGGTTATGTTTGCCTTTGGTTGATAGTCTGAGGGAAAAGTTTTATGATGAGACTCATGGCTATACATATTCTATCTACCCCCGTTCTACTAAGATGTATAGAGATTTGAGAGAGGTGTATTGGTGGGGAGGTATGAAGAAGGACATTGCCAAATTTGTTTTCAATTGTCATAGTTGGCAATAAGTCCAAGTCGAGCACCAAATATCAGGTAGCCTAGCACAAGACATAGAGATTCCAACTTATAAATGGGAGGAAAGTAATATGAATTTTGTGGTTGAGTTCACTAAGACTAGAAAGGGTTTTGATTCCATTTGGTCTGTGGTTCATAGGATAACAAAATCAGCTCACTTTCTACCAGTTAAGACTATATAAGATGCTAAAGATTATATTAGGTTGTACATTCACGAATTGGTGAGGTTGCATGGGGTTCCTTGATCCATCATATCGGATAATGGTGTTCTATTTACTTCAAATTTTTAGAGGTCCTTTCAAAGGGGTCTTGGTAAAAGAGTGAAGCTTAGTATGGCCTTTCACCCTCAAATGGATGGCCAAGCAAAAATAACTATCCAAACACTTAAGCATATTCTTAGGACTTGTGTATTGGAGTTTAAGGGTTGTTGAGATAATCATATTTCATTGATAGAGTTTGCTTATAACAATAGCTATCATTCTAGCATCCGTATGGCTCCTTTTGAGGCTCTTTATGGTAGACGTTATAGATTACTGGTTGAATGGTTTGAGGTTGGATCAGTGGCTTTGCTGGGAGCAGATATTGTTGTGAAGGCTCTTTACAAATTTAGGATGATTAGAGAAAGGTCAAAGGTCTTATGCTGATGTGAGGAGAAGGGATCTTAAATTCGAAGTTGGTGATTGGCTCTATTTCAAGGTGTCAACCATAAAGGGTGTTGTTCGTTTTGGTAAAAATTTCAAGTTGAGTCAAATATATGTGGGTCCTTATAGTGTAATGATTAGGATTGGCAAGGTAGCTTATGAGTTGGAATTGACTAGTGAAATGGATTTGGTTCATCCGGTCTTTCTTGTATCCACATTATGGAAATGCGTGGGCGACCCTAATATTATTGTGGCTCTTAATTTTGTCGATGTTGTTGAAGACAACTTGACCTATGAAGAGGTTCTATTTTAGATTTTGGATAGACAAATGAAGATGTTGAGGAACAAGTATGTGGCTTGCATTAAGGTCTTTTGGAGGAATCAACAAGTTGAAAGTGCTACTTCGGAGGCGGAAGAGGACATGAAAAATTGATGTCCTTACCTTTTCCACTACACTCAAGCCTGAGGTATTAATCTAATCCTCAATGTGATTTCAAGTCTTAAGTTCAGTACTTATGTCATTGTATGCATTCATTTTTAAATTAACAAGTTCATGATGATTTTACACTTATGTCGGTATTTTTGAAATGATGTTTAAGTGTTGCATCTTTTTGTGAGCTGAAATTGTCATTCTTATGTCTCTCATATACCTTTATTTGACATTAGGGGATGAATGTTCCCTAAGGGTACATATTGAAATGACCCCAAAAAGTATCCAAAAATGTGCCTTGGAAGTGCCCGGAATCGTAATTTCTATATATTTCAAATACCATCAATTATTTCAAAAATCCTATGTCATATTATTTATCGTGGGGTCAAATTGAGTTGGAAATGGGTCTAACACCTATTTTAGAGAAAATGAAATTGCATTTTCATTTTTCAAAGTTGCAATTTCTAGTGAGCTATTCGCGCCACTTGCGCGACACGCCAAGGATGCGCCACAGTGTAATTTCTATCCAATTTTTTTTACGTTGGGCCAAGACTTTTGGGTCTTGGGCATAAGTATTCCCATGGGTAAAAATACCTATAATTAGCCATATTTCACCTTCATATTATCAAAAAAACATTCCCCAATTCTCACCTAAACACAGATAAATATTTCACCCAAAATTTTGAAGTCGAAAAACTCATCCGAATTTTAAGGATTTCACTTAAGCTTCAAGTCTCAATTTCCAATCTTCATCAAGAATTCTCAAAATCTAAGTTATGTGGGTTTCAACCATTAGGTCCTTTCTCCAATGGTGCCCAAGCTTCCTTACCTAAAATACATGTTTCTAAGTTGATTTTACAGATGGGTTTTCTAGTAGTAATTTGACTATGAACTATATAGGTTTTTTGTAAAAGTATGGTTGTTTATGCATGTTTTGAGCTATGAATCATGCATCTATATTGAGATTTGATGAAGGTTTTTGATGTATATTGTATGATAGTATTACCAAGTATTGGTGGCATGATTTACTTTAAGACTTCTTGTATGATTTCACTCTTCAATTGCATGATCTTACAATAGCATTGCACATCACCAAGTGTTTGATAAAATGTCCGGTTATGATGATGAAAGGAATGTATGGGTATGATATTCTCCTAAATACTGTTGGAAATTTACCATGCTCTACTTGCGGGGTTAAGAGCCAAGGTAACCATATCAATGGGTTGGTACGTTGATAACAGGGTTTAGGGGTTTGTACCTCAATCACCATGGGTGGTTGGGTGCAACGATCCTCCAAATAATCAAGGGGCTTGTACCTTGATAACCAGGTTGAGGGGTTTGTACCTCATTAACCATGGCTGGTAGGGTTTGACGATCCACTAACCAATCAAGGGTTTTGTACCATGATAACCGAGTTGATGAGTTGGTACTACAATTACCATGGGTGGTAGGGTAAGACAATCCACCAACCAATAAAGAGGTTTGTACCTTGATAAACTATGAATTCTACAATGATGGTCTCTTCTTGCATATGTATAATATTCTATGTAAGCATGATTTACTTCAAACATCTTCCACGCATGCCATACTGTTATATGCTACTCATTGCCTATGTTTATGCATTTGGATTATGTGTCTTATCTTTTATTGCATTGCATCCTACATATTTAGTACAATCAAATGTACTAACCCATACTCTATTCCTACATGATGTCACTATGTAGGAACCGAAGCCCCACTTGAGCATCTTCCTCCACCTGGTTAGTACGATTTCTCTCAAGCTATTGATGAGTCCTCCATTCGGGGGTCAATGCCTGTGATATCATGCTATGTACTAAGACTATCTTTCATTTATGTATGCATTGACTTTTGAGGGTGTGCTCGGTTGCTTATCTTGGCCACCGTTCTTATCTGTGTTATAGAGCTGTTGTTGGACATATTATGTATAGAGCCTTGACTCTCTTGTTTTGACGCTTATGTAATAAAAGTATCACTGTAGTCTTCTTTACTTATATGTTCTCTTATCACGTTTTTTAATATCTTCTGCGACCAATGATGTATAATGATATGTTAAAAGACTTGTTTGGGGTCCCTTCGAATTCCCCATTCATCGTGTTACAAGTAGGCCCTAGGCTTGGGTCATGATAAACTTTGTATCAGAGCACTAGGTTGATAATGGTCCTCATCATCCAATACACTATGTTGATTAGAGTCTTGTTCATGGTTGTTTTGTGTACCACAACTATGAGCAAGACACTGTGAGGTGTTTTGTGAAATATTTCCCTTCTTTATGTTCTAAGTTGTGGTATAGATTTGAAGTAAGGTTTTCCCTCTTGATGATTGTTCTTTCTTATGCTAGTTCATGCCTAACATAAGAGGAACGAGAGCCTGCACTCTTGAGGGACAACTGACTCATAGTGACCTCTGGGATGCTCTCACTTTGGTAGCACAAGTTATGGCTAACCAAGCTAACCAAGTGGCCCAAGCCACTAATGACCTACACTGGCATCTCGGGTGAGGGATTTTATGAGGACGAACCACCAGAATTCTATGGATCTAAGGTAGATGAGGACCTCAAGAGTTTACCGATGAGGTCTATATGGTATTGTCTATCATGGGTGTTATTTCAGAAGAGAAAGCGGAGTTGGTGGCCTACCAACTCAAATGGTAGCACAAATATGGTTTAATTAATGGAAGGAGGACAAGGGAATCAATAATGTAGTACTTTGGGAGAAGTTCACGACGACTTTTCTTAATCAATTCATCCCTCTTGAGCTTTGGAAGGCCAAGATGGTGGAGTTTATGAATTTGAGACAACTATCTTCGAGTGTGAGGGAGTATACCCTCAAGTTCAATCAACTCTCCAAATATGCTCCTAACTTGGTTACCGACCCAAGGTCTAGAATGAACAAGTTCATGATGGGTGTATTCGATTTGCTAAGTGTGGAATACCGGTCTACTATGTGGATCGATGATATGGATTTGTCCCATTTGATGACCTGTGTCAAACAAATAGAGGAGGAAAATTTATCAAAAAGGAGGAGTAACTAGACAAAGAAGGCCCATTTTAAGGGAATGTTCCAAAGTCAAAAGTGTGGCCAGTTCCATCAAGGTCAAGGGTCTTCTTATGTTTCTAATAGGGGGTTTGCCAATGACTTCCCAAGGGCCCATGGTGTTTGTGGTGTGGTTCCTAATGATGTGTGTCCAAGGTATGTTAGGGGTCATAAAGGCCCATGTGTAACACCCAACACCTTACAATCCTAGTACAATGCAAATGAAACATGATATGGTTTGTCAAATTAGCGCCCAAATTTAAAGGTGCTCGAATCTTATGTTTTAGAGGGATATGTGTGTCTAACGCTTTAGAGGGTTGAGTGTATACATGTTTTGTGTCAAATTGAGGAGATCACAGCCTTAAATGAAGTAAGAGAATTGAGATGCTTGTAGAACTTAAGAAGCTAGTTGGTGAGTCACCTACTTTCTTAGCTTAAATTGCTAGCTAAACAGAGACGAGGCCTGACGTCGAATTTGTCCAAGTTCGATTATGAATACAACCCATGTTAAGAGTATAACTTTAGCACATGTTTTAATATTATAAATGAACTACATGTTTAGCCCAAGGAGTATATTAAAAGTGCCCAAACACATCATAATTTCTTCGATACTTTAGGCTCAAACTAATTAAGAAGGAAGCTGAAAATGGACAGCAAAGGCCTAACTAATTTGGAGCCCCAAAAGGCCCAAACGAAAGTAGAAAGTAGCTGCATCACTGGCTTGGTGAAATAAGTCTGATAATGCCTTAGTAAGGTGGCCAAAATCCAACTTTAAAAAGGGTTAAGACAGCTCCACTAATCATTGTTAACTTGACCAACAAAAAGGAAAAAAAAAACATATTGTCTCCAAGTTTTCTCTCAAAGACTCTTGACTTTTTAAAGCAGCTAAAAGGAACTTCTTGTAACACCCTACACCTTGCAATACTAGTACAATTCAAATTAAACATGTCATGGAAATGTTCTTAAGGGGGGAGGATGTAACACCCCACAACTTACAATACTAGTACAATTCAAATTAAACATGACATGGTTTAGTCAAATTGGCGCTAATTTTTAAAAGTTCTTGAATCTCATGTTAATGGGCTATATATGCGTCCAACGCTAAATAAGGACGAGTGTATACATGTTTTGTGTTAAATTTAATATATTACAGACTGAAATGAAGTGAAAGAATTGAGTTGTTTATAGGACTTAAGGAGCTAGCAGGTGAATCACCTACTTGCTTAGCTTAAATTTGCTATCTAAACGAAGACGAGGGTCGACATTGAATTTGTCCAAGTTTGATTATGAATAAAGTCCGTGTAAGGGTGTGACTTTAGCCCATGTTTTAGCATTATCAAAGGTCTACATTTTCATCCTAATAAGTTTAATAAAAAGGGCCCAAATACATCACAACAACAACAACAACAACATATCCAGTATAATCCCACAAGTAGGATCTGGGGAGGGTGTAATGTACGTAGACCTTACTGCTATCTCAGAGAAGTAGAGAGGCTATTTCCTGTGGACCCTCATCTCAAAACCCATAAGAAGAAAGAAACTAGATATGACCATGAAAGTATGACATGTGACTATGAATGACATGCAAAGGAAGGTATACGAAAAAAATAAACTAAACTAAAATAAAATAGCACACAGTATGACATGCATATGAAGGTATGGAAAAAAAGGCACACAATATGACACATACTGCGGACACACGAGTACCCCTGCCCAGATAACCCTACTATTCCCCGAAACCAAGCCACACCTAACCCTACCAACTACCCCGCTCTTCTAATACGTGACCTCCACTCCTTTCTATCTAGGGTCATGTCCTCAGTAGGATCAAGTACCGCCATATCATGTCTAATCACCTCCCTCCAATACTTCTTAGGTCTATATCTACCCCTCTGAGTAGCTTCCATAGACAGTCTCTCACATCTCCTAACAGGAGTATCGATACTCCTTCTTTGCACATGTCCAAACCATCATAGGCGCGCTTCCCTCATCTTTTATGCCACTGGGGCCACCTCTAGCTTCTCCCGGACTACCTCATTCCTAACCCTATCACTCCTGGAGCTACCGCACATCTATCTCAACATCCTCATCTCTACAACATGCATCTTCTGCACATGTGTATTTTTTAGTGGCCAACACTCTGCCCCATACAACAATGATGGTCTAATCATCATTCTATAAAACTTACCTTTGAGTTTAAGGGGTATCTTCTTGTCACACAAAACTCCAGAGGCAAGACTCCACTTCATCCATGCTGCCCCAATATGGTGAGTGATATCATCATCGATATCACCACTATTCTGTATGATTGACCCCAAATACTTAAAGTTGTCCCTCTTAGGGATAGGAAGGGTGGAAAGCCTCACATTGGTGTCTATGTCCTCCTCCTCACCACTGAACTAGCACTCCAAGTACTCCATTTTGGTCCTGCTTAATTTGAATCCTTTAGACTCCAAAACAAGTCTCCAAGTTTCCAACCTCTCATTAATTTTAGACTGAGTTTCATCAATTAGAACTATGTCATCTGCAAATAGCATACACCACAGAACATCTTCTTGGATAGGTCGCGTCAATACAACTAACACTAAGGCAAACAAGAATGGGCTCAACACAGATCCTTGGTGGAGTCCCATCTCGATAGGGAAATACTCGAAATCCTCTCCCATAGTTCTAACTCAATCCTTGCCTCCATCGTGCATGTCCTTTATCACCCTGAAATAGACCACTGGGACACCTTTCACCTCTAGACACCGAATAAGACCTCCCTCCGAACTTTGTCATATGCCTTCTCAAGATCAATAAACACCATGTGGAGGTCCTTCTTTGTTTCCCTGTATTTCTCCACTAACTGTCGGACATGATGGATTGCCTCCGTCGTCGACCGCCTCGACATGAAACCAAACTTGTTTTCTGTGATAGATACTACTCTTTGCACCCTCAACTCCACTACTCTCTCCCAGATCTTTATCGTATGGCTTAACAACTTGATCCCCCTATAGTTGTTACAGTTTTGGATATCCCCTTTGTTCTTGTACAATGGGACGATTGTACTCTTCCTCCAATCGTCAGGCATCCTGCCAGTTTCCAAAATAGCATTTAGCAATCTAGTCAACCACTTTATGCCATCCTTACCCATGTTCTTCCAAAAGTCCACCGGATCCCGTCAGGCCCGATCGCCCTCCCTTTTTTCATCCTACTAATTGCCCATCTTACCTCCTCAACTTCAAAATACACACAAATTCCAAAATTATTATGACTTTCAGACCATGCTAGCTATCCCAGATCAATAACTCTATCCCCTTTCTCATTTAAGAGTTGGTGAAAATATGCTTGCCACCTAAATTGAATGGAAGTATCATCGACTAACACCTCACCCTCTACACTCTAGATGCACTTTATTTGGTCCATGTCACGAGCTTTTCATTCCCTAGTATTAGCAAGCCTATACAATCTCTTTTCCCCCCTTTCTCGTCAAGCTCCTCATACAAGCGCTCAAATGCTGCGGATTTAGCTTTCGTTACCGCCAACTTAGCTTCTAACTTGGCCTTCTTATAAATAACTTTCAGCTTTAGCTTTTTCTCTTCATCCCTATACATTAACCACTCTATGTAGGTGACCTTATTATTAGACACTTTATCCTGAATTTCAGCATTCCACCACTAATCACCCAGACGTCCACCCGAGGTCCCTCTCGAAACTCCGAATACCCAGTAGCTACCTTCTTAATGCAACTAGCAGTCGAGTCCCACATAGTGTTCACATCACCTTCACTATTCCATGCCTCTAAGCTTCTCAACTTCTCTTCCATCTCACGAGATAGAGTAAGAGTAAGCCCACCCCATGTAATTCTAGGTAGAGCGAACCTTACATTTTTCTTATTATCTCTCTTGATCTCCAAATCCAATACTAAAAGTCTATGTTGCAAGGAAACATTTTCACTCGGGATAACCTTGCAATTCTTACATAGACTCCTATCACCCTTTCGAATAAGTATGTAGTCAATCTGAGTCACGGCGATAATGCTGCGGTAAGTAATTAAGTGGTTTTCCCTCTTTGGGAAACACGAGTTAGCAATCACTAACTCAAATACTTTTGCAAACTCCAAGAGGGATGTCCCACTTTCATTTCTCTCCCCAAAACCAAAGCCTCCATGGATATCTTCAAACCCGCAAGACTTCGCCCCTATATGTCCATTAAAGTCTCCTCCAATGAAAATTTTATCCATTGCCTGAAATCCTCTCAACACCTCATCCAAATCCTCCTAGAAGTGCCTTTTGACTTCCCCTTCTAGACACTTAACAATTTGGGCCCAAAACTAGGTGAAAAGAAAGTTGAAAAATAGGCAGCCCAAACCCATCAACTTGGAGACCCATTTAGGCCCAAGTATGAGGGCCAAGCTGGTGGATAAGCAGCTTATTAATGAATGGTTTAAGATGGTCCAAATGTCAAGGTAAGTTTGGAGAAAGACCCCTTTAGAAAGGGCTCCTCAATTCATTGTTCACCTGAACTCAAAAAAAAAATACATTTGTCTTCAAAGTTCTCTCAACTTTTCTTCACCTTGTAAAGCAGCTAAACAACTCTCCTAGGGTTCTTGGAGAAGCCCTACACCTTGAAGTAAGTGGTAAGTAAGTTTAAACATGTGTCTAATGGTTTTTCTATGAAGAACAAGAAGTATATACTAGTATGTTTGTGCTGGAAAATTTGGACAGATTCTATTTTCAAAGTTGTTGCATATTTTCCTTTTGTTTTAGTTCTCTATGGTTTGTGGGATGTATTTTGAAGATAAGTTGATTTTCTGAACATAATTTGAATTATAAACATCACCCTAATGTTGCTGCCCTGACTTTGGTTTCATTTAACAAGCGCATTTTATTGTGTTATCTTAAGCGTCATGTTGATTGGAACTTGTGGGCTGTTGTATGTAAGGCTATTAACTTACGTCCTTGATGACTTCTTAAGTGATTTTATAAGACTATTTTGGGTCTGCTAATCTCTGTAATTGTTGTTGGAATAGTTTGGTTAGAGTTCGAATAGGTTTGGAGTTGTCAACGTCAAAATGTAGCCAAGGAAGGTAACGTTATGCTGTCCACTTTTAGATTGTGTGGAATTGTTATATATTGTACTTTATTGGTTGTTGTAACACTGTTATGGCATTAAAATAGACTGGATATGACATGTACATGTGGATGTATGCTTTAAAAAGATGACAAGAGGCGCAAAGGTTAAAAGAATATGCTCGGGTTATAAATACCCGCTTGCTGCCTGTGTATTATTTGGTTATGTGATTGGACTGCCAAGGTGTGTCTATTGGCTGCTAGTGCTAGTATTATCACCTACTATGTTTTAGGTAAGTATTTGGAGGAATAGAAGGTTATCTTGAGGTTGTAACGAGGTCATACAACGGGGTATGTAAGGTTACTTAATTTCGTATCACTCGGCATGAAACATAGATCTCTCCTTGGTACATAAAGGCACTTGCCAACTTTGACACAACTATTAATCGTGTCTCCATTCTTTCACATGTTCATATGCTTCCATACATAGTCACTTTCAAATCTGCATACATGCTTGTATACCAAGTTATGTGGATTCTTGTTACTAGATAAAGTTCATGAGTTGTTTCATTTCATATGCATTTTATTATTTGTGTAACGTATTCTTTTTCATTGTCATATTGTCTGGTGTGATTATCTACATGCCACATGCTACATATACAGTCCTACAGCTCCCATATTGTGACCACCATGAGAACCATCTCAAAGGTAAATGAAACGTAAAGCATATTGTTTATTGATAGGTGGTAGCCCGAGGGGTGGAAGAATCACCTAGCCAAGGAGTGGAAGAATCACCTAGCCAAGGATGATCCTATCACGGATGGTAGCCCAAGGGGGTTAAGGAAAAACCTAGCCAGGGACGATCCCATATCCTGAGGGGTAGAAGAATCACCTAACCAGGGAAATCTTATTACTTGTGGTAGCCCGAGGGGTTAAGGAATAACCTAGCCAGGGATGATCGCGATACAGTTCGCCACTGATCAGTTAGCCATTTGTTTTGTAACTGTGCACAGATTATATAGTAAAGGTAAAGTAATATAAAGAACTGAAAGTACATGATTCCACAGTATGACCAAAGGTAGTCCATAATTTTAGACCGGTGCATGGTTTCATTTGAGTTGTTACTTTATATACAGTATATCCTGCCTTATATACTCAGTATATTATCTCATATTGACGTCCCTCATGGGGGACCTATATTTCATGCTGCAAGTATAGGTGCTAATAGATCTCCCTAGTAGGAGTACAGGACATTCAGCGATTGTTATCAAGCTCCAGGTTGCTTCAAGGCTTTATGTATGTCTAGAGCTTACATGTTTATATTGTACAGATAGTCAAGGTGGGGCCTGTCTCGATCCTTATCGGATGTTTTTCTCTTATATAGAGGCTTTGTAGACTATGTAAAGTAAAGTGTGGTCATATCTCATACTTTAAATACCATGGCCCCAATGGCCTAGCTACATGCATTTCTTTTGGCTTGTCATCACTACTTAATTTGTCAAAGGGATGTCAAATGTAGAAACCCCTCATAACACATATAAAAAGCATGTAGATACAGGTTGGTTCTCTCGAGCTTTATCGGCAATGGGTGCCAGTCCGTCCTAACATGAGTTTGGGGTGTAACAGAAGTGGTATCAGAGCAGGTCGTCCTAAGGAGTCTACAAAGACATGTCTATGTAGAATCTTGTTTATCGATATGTTATGCACCACATTTATAAGCAGTAGGCTGCATGGCATTAAGGAGTTTTTACTTTCTTTCCATTCTTTAGATTGTGCCATAAAGTCAAGTGTAATAGGTGCACTATGTCTAATTCTAAATTATTTTGTACAGCAAGTATGCGAGAAACAAGGCTGAATAAAGTTGAAGGAAAGGGAATTGAAGTGCTGGTTGGTATACCCAGCCAGGTGAGACAACGAAGTAAGGTTCTAGAGGAGACTTTATCACAAACATCTCCAACTCCACCAGTTCCTGATGAACCCGAGAGTACTAAAATTCCCCCAGATCCACCTATTGATGGTACTGTGGAGGATCTGAGGAATACACCCCAACTATTGACTAATATAGTTGCTGGACAAGGTCAAAGGCAGGAAGGTCCAATTATGGGTACAAATGGTATCAATAGGGCAACTGGAACCATGGTACATGATTTTCTTAATTTGAACCCTCCAACCTTTACTGGGTCAAATCTTAATGAAGATCCCCAAGACTTTATTGATCAAATTCAGCGTACCTTAGATGTTATGCACATGAGTAGTACAAAAGCTATTGAGTTAGCGACATATAGATTGAAGGGTGTGGCTATATTGTGGTATGAAGCTTGGAAGAAATCTAAGGGTATAGATGCACCTCCAACTACCAGGGCGAAGTTCAAAAAGTCATTTCTTTACTACTATTTACCATTAAAAATCCGAGAGGTCCGTGCAGACCAATTCTTCAATCTCTATCAAGGGAATATGTGTTTGAGAGAGTATAGCCTTCAATTTAATTCCCTGGAAAGATATACTCCTAATGTAGTTGCTCTAATGGCCGATAGGGTTCACCGATATGTAGATGGGTTAGATATGTATCTGGTCAGAGAATGCACCATTGGTTCTTTGAACAAAGATATGGACATAGCAAGAATGCACTCTTTTGCATGAAAATTGGAGGAGCAGAGGTGTAGGAGAAGTACACAAGAATTAAGAAGGGGGTAGGCCAAAAGAGCCAGATCTATAGGGCAGTTTACACCACCCTAAGGTGAGCTTAGGGTCCTTTGGAGCAATCAACGAGTTTAAAGTGCTTGAAAGTGCTCAGGTTATAAGAATACGCTCAGGTTATAAATACCCTCTTGCTGTTTGTGTATTATTTTGTTATGTGATTGGGCTGCCAAAGTATGTCTATTGGCTGCTAATGCTAGTATTATCACCTATTATGTTGTAGATAAGTATTTGGAGGAAGGGAAGGTTATCTCGAGGTTGTAATGAGGTCATACAATGAGGTATGTAAGGTCACTTGATTTTATATCAGTTGGCATGAAACATAGATCTCTCCTTGGTATATAAAGGCACTTGCCAACTCCGACATAACTACTAATCATGTCTCCATTCTTTCACATGTTCATATGCTTCCATACGTAGTCACTTTCAAATCTGCATACATGCTTGTATACCAAGTTATGTGGATTCTTGTTACTAGACAAAGTTCATGAGTTGTTTCATTTCATATGCATTTGGTTATTTGTGTAACATATTCTTTTTCATTGTCATATTGTCGGGTGTGATTATCTACATGCCACATGCTACATATATAGTCCTACAGCTCCAATATTGTGACCACCATAAGAACCATCTCAAAGGTAAATGAAAGGTAAAGCATATTGTTTATTGATAGGTGGTAGCCCAAGGGGTGGAAGAATCACCTAGCCAGGGACGATCCTATCATGCCAGGGACGATCCCATATCCTGAGGTGTAGAAGAATCACCTAGCCAGGGAAATCTTATTACTTATGTTAGTCCGAATGGTTAAGGAATAACCTAGCTAGGGACAATCCTGATACAGTTTGCCATTGATCAGTTAGCCATTTGTTTTACAGCTGTGCACAGACTATATAGTAAAGTTTTTATAGTAAGATAAAGAACTTAAAGTACATGATTCCACAGTTTGACCAAAGATAGTCCATAATTTTACACAGGTGCATGGTTTCATTAGAGTTGTTACTTTATATATAGTATATCCTGCCTTATATACGCAGTCCATTATCTCATACTGACATCCCTCATGGGGGACCTACATTTCATGCTGCAAGTACAGGTGCTAATAGATCTCCCTAGTAGGAGTACAGGACATTCAGCTGCTATTAGCAAGCTCCAGGTTGCTTCGAGGCTTTATGTATGTCTAGAGCTTACATGTTTATATTGTACAGATAGTCGAGGCGGGGTCTGGCCTCCTTATTGAATAGTTTTATCTTATCTAGAGGCTTTCTAGACAGGCTTTGTAGACTATGTAAAGTAAAGTGTGGTCATATCTCGTACTTTAAATACCATGGCCCCAACGGCCTAGCCACATGCATTTCTTTTGGCTTGTTATCACTACTTGATTTGTCAAAGGGATGTCAAATGTAGAAACCCCTCATAACACGTATAAAAAGCACATAGATATAGGTTGGTTCTCTCTAGCCTTATCGACAGTGTGTGCCAGTCCGCCCTAATAGGACTTTGGGGCATGACAGAAGTGGTATCAGAGCAGGTCTTCCTAAGGAGTCTACAAAGCCATGTCAATGCAGAATCTTGTTTATCGATGTGTTGTGCACCACATTTATAAGCAGTAGGCTGCATGGCATTTAGGAGTTGTTACTTTATTTCCATTGTTTAGATTGTTCCATAAAGTCAAGTGTAATAGGTGCACTATGTCTAATTCTTAATTGTTTTGTACAACAAGTATGCCAGAAACAAGGCAGAATAAAGGTAAACGAAAGGGAATAGAAGTGGTGGTTGGTATACCCAGCCAGGTGAGACAATGAGATGAGGTTATAGAGGAGACTTTATCACAAATATCTCCAACTCCTCTAGTTCCTGATGAACCCGAGAGTACTGAAATTCCCCCAAATCTACCTATTGATGGTACCCTGCAGGATCTGAGGAATACAATCCAACTATTGACTCGTATAGTTACTGGCCAAGGTCAAAGGCAGGAAGTTCCAATTATGGGTACAAATGGTATCAATAGGGCAACTGGAACCAGGGTACATGATTTTCTTAATTTGGCCCCTCTAACTTTTACTGGATCAGATCCTAATGAAGATCTCCAAGACTTTATTGATCAGATTCAGCGTACCTTAGAGGTTATGCACATGAGTGGTACAGAAGCTGTTGAGTTAGCGACATATAGATTGTAGGGTGTGGCTATATTATGGTATGAAGCTTGGAAGAAATCTAAGGGTATAGATGCACCTCCAACTACCAGGGCGGAGTTCAAAAAGGCATTTCTTGACCATTATTTGCCATTAGATATCTAAGAGGTCCGTGCGGATCAATTGTCGAATCTCTATCAAGGGAATATGAGTGTAAGAGAGTATAGCCTTCAATTTAATTCCCTGGCAAGATATGCTCCTAATGTAGTTGCTACAATGGCCAATAGGGTTCACCGATATATAGATGGGTTGGATACGTATCTGGTCCGAGACTTCACCATTGCTTCCTTGAAAAAAGATATGGACATATCAAGAATGCAAGCTTTTGCACGAAAATTGGAGGATCAGAGGCAGAGGAGAAGGTCACAAAAATTAGAAAGGGGGTAGACCAAAAGAGCCAGATCTACACGGTAGTTTACACCATCCTAAGCTAAGCTTAGGCCTTGGTTTTCTAGTAGACCACCTAGGCCATCATCCTCCTACTCCATAGTTAGTGCTCTACCACAACTTCGAGGGTTTAGAAGTAATTAGTTTGGTAAACGAGCTAAAGGTCAAGGTGCCGAATAATGGGTTATTCGACAGGCCAACCAATCACTCCTAGGTGGCCTTGTAAATAGTGTGGAAGGAGTCATCTAGGTATATGTCATGTTGGGATAGATGTTTGCTATTAGTGTGGTGCACCAGGGCACATGATAAGGGATTGCCCAAGGAGACATATGAGTGGCATGGCATAATTTACTGGGTCAGCTGTTGCATCATCATCATCAGTTCTTCAAGGAAGTAGGGGTCAAGCACCTGTGGGTCGTGGTAGAGGTTTTAGAGGGGCAGCTAGCTCTAGCGGTGTCCAGAATCACACTTGCACTGGCGAGTCGATAGAATTTAGAAGCTTCACCTGATGTGGTCACAAGTACATTGTCCATCTTTTCACATAATGTATATGCATTAATTGACCCTAGTTCTACACTATCCTACATCACTCCACTAATTGCTGGGAAGCTTAAGAGAACACCCAAATTATTAAGCAAACCATTTGAAGTGTCTATGCCAATCAGTGAATCTATTATGTCTAGAAGGGTTTATTATGACTGTGTAGTAACTGTTTGTGACCATGACACATTGGCTGACCTTATTGAGCTAAAATAGTTAAATTTGATGTTATAATGGGTATGGATTGGATAGATTCTTGTTATGCCACCATGGATTGCTGAACTAAGAAAGTGTTCTTCCACTTTCTAAATGAGGCAGTTATTAAATGGGAAGGCAATGTTGGGGCACCAAAGGGGAAGTTTATCTCTTATTTTATGGCCAAAAAGATGATATTCAAGGGGTATATATGTCATTTAGTTAGAGTAAAGGATATGGAGGCAGAATCGCCAACTCCTCAGTTAGTTCCAGTAGTGAATGAATTTGTTGATGTGTTCCCTGAAGAACTCTAAGGCTTACCTCCTGCACAAGAAATAGATTTTGGTATTGACTTACTTCCAGGTACTCAACCTATTTCTATACCTCCATATAGAATGGCCCTGGCAAAATTGCATGAATTAAAAGAGCAGTTAAAAGACTTATTAGAGAAGGGTTTCGTAAGTCCTAGTGTGTCCCCTTCAGGTGCACCAGTGTTATTTGTATGCAAGAAGGATGGCACCTTGACAATGTGTATCAAATATTGACAATTGAATAAGGTGACAATTAAGAATAAATGTCCCCTCCCTAGGATTGATGATTTGTTTGATCAGTTACAGGGTGCTAAATGCTTTTCAAAAATTGATTTTAGATCAGGTTATCACCAAGTGAGGGTGAAGGAGAAATATATACCCAAGACACATTTCAGAACGCATTATGGTCACTTTGAATTTCTTGTTATGTCATTTGGGCAAACTAATGCACCAGCAATGTTTATGGATTTGATGAACAGGGTATTCAAGCCATTCTTGGATGTGTTTGTGATAGTATTTATATACGACATTTTGGTATATTCAAGATCAGAAGAAGATCATACAGATCACTTACGATAGGTGTTACAAGTTCTTTGTGATCGACAGTTGTATGCCAAGTTTTCTAAATGTTAATTTTGGTTAAAATCATTGGTATTCTTGGGTCATATTGCATCTGATGATAGAATAAGGGTTTATTAACAAAAAATAGAAACTGTGAAGGATTGGCCAAGACCAAAAACACCTACAGAAGTTCGGAGATTCCTAGGTTTGGAAGGTTATTATAGGAGGTTTATTGAAGGTTTTTCTTCTATTTCCGCACCTCTAACAAAGTTGACACATAAGACAACCAATTTCCAATGGAATGGTGCATATGAATGGAGCTTCCAGGAGCTGAAAAATAAGCTAACTTTTGCACCTGTGCTAATACTTCCAGAAGGTACTGAGGGGCATGTAGTGTATTGCGATGCTTTAGGAGTTGGCTTAGGGTGTGTACTGGCATAGAATGGTAGGGTAATTGCTTATGCATTTAGGAAACTACGACCACATGAGAAAAACTATCCAACACATGATCTTGAGTTAGCAGCGACTGTATTTGCTTTACCATTATTTGTATGGGGTTCATGTTGACATATATACTGACCATAAGGGCCTGCAATATATATTTAAGCAGAAAGACTTAAACTTAAGACAGCAGAGATGGCTAAAGCTAATAAAGGATTACGACGTTGATATACTATACCATCCAGGGAAGGCAAATGTAGTAGCTGATGCTCTGAGTAGTAAGGTAATTATTAATACTGGTAATCCAGGTGTGATAAGTCAAGGAATGGCTAAGGATCTACATCAGCTACCTAGTTTAAGAGTTCGCCTTCTTGAAACTCCAAAGGAAGGGGTTATTGTGCATAATGCTGCGGAGTCTTCATTGGTAATAGAGGTCAAAGAAAAACATTTTGAGGATCCTATTCTACGACAACTTAAGGAAAGGGTGAGTCAGGGTACAATAAAAGGCTTTGACCTTGCACAAAATAGAGTACTTTACTACCAGAATAGATTATATGTGCCTGATATTAATGGATTAAGGCAGAGGATAATGGAAGAAGCCTATCATTCCCGATATTCCATCTATCCAGGATCAACTAAGATGTACCATGACCTGAAGGAAATATTTTGGTGGGGAGGCATGAAAAGGGACCTTGCAGAATTTGTAGTTCAATGTCCAAATTGCCAACAGGTGAAAGTAGAACACCAAAAGCAGGAGGTTATATGCAGTGTATAGAGCTTCCAACATGGAAGTGGGATATCATCAACATGGATTTTGTTACAGGTTTACCTTGCTCATCTCAGAAGTTTGACTTCATGTGGGTAATAGTTGACAAACTCACAAAGTCAGCATACTTCTTACCAGCTAGGAGTGATTATACAACTGAAGAGTATGCGAAACTATACCTCAAAGAGATAGTCAAGCTTCTTGGGGTCCTAATCTCCATTATATTTGATCGAGGAGCTCAATTCACTGCAAAGTTTTGGAAGTCCTTTCAAAGGAGTTTAGGGACATAAGTGAATTTGAGTACAACATTCCACCCTTATACAGATGGTCAAGTAGAACGCATCATTCAGACAATTGAAGATATGTTGCAAGCTTGTGCATTGAAATTTAAAGGTAGTTGGGTGGACTATTTGCCACTTATTAAGTTTGCCTATAATAATAGCTATCACGCGAATATCAAGATGGCACCTTATGAACCCTTGTATGGAAGGAAATGTAGATCGCCAATTGGATGGTTTGAAATAGGTGAAACCACCTTACTTAGGCCAGATCTAGTACAACAAGCCATGGAAATGGTTAAGGTGACACAGTAGCGGCTAGAAACAGCTCAAAGTCGTCACAAATCATATGCGGATGCTAAGAGGAGAGGACTGGAATTCTCAGTAGGGGATTGGGTATTTTTAAAGGTGTCTCTAATGAAAGGGGTTATGAGATTTGG
>JAOTQJ010005145.1:0-18550 GCA_025642045.1 Solanum sejunctum
TTGTCACCAACACCAAAGCTCTATTGGGTAATAAACTTGTCATGTTGGACCTTCATCCTCTGTTTGTACAGTGTTGCACTCTCATACGCGTGGATGCAAAAGTTATCCAGCTCATTGAGTTGGTCAAGTCTCAAGTCAGCAGTCTCCTCCCAATTCAAATTGAGCTTCTTCAAAGCCCAAAGTGACTTGTACTCTAACTCCACGGGCAGATGACAGGCTTTACCAAACATTAACTAATATGGGGACATACTAATAGGTGTTTTGTAAGCCATCTTATAGGCCCAAAGTGCATCATCTAACTTCTTTGCCCAATTAGTTTAGGTAGCATTCACAGACTTAGTCAGGATTTCCTTGATCTCTCTTTTTAACACCTCAACTTGTCTGCTAGTCTGCGGGCAGTAGGGTGTGGCAACCTTGTTCTGTTGTACTCTATACTTTGCTAGCACCACAAGGGAAACCTTGTTACAAAAGTGAGAAACCCTATCACTGATGATAGTTCTGGGTGTCCTAAATCTGGAAAAGATGTTCCACCTCAGAAATTAGAGAACACTCTTACTTTCGTTGTTTGATAATACCACTGCCTCTACCTATTTGGAGATATAGTCCACCACAACTAGGATGTATTTCATTCCATATGAACTCATAAATGGGCTCATAAAGTCAATACCCCAGACATAAAAAATCTCTACCTCAAGAATCGGGGTCATGGGTAGCTCTTGGCGCTTTGAGATGTTGCCCTACCGCTGGCATTGGTCACACCCAACACCAAGTCATAGTCATATTCTTCATCATTCTAGCCCCATCATGTTGACCCCTACTACAGATGAGTGACAGGCCTTCATGATACTTAATATCTCGCTTCTAGAATGTATTGCTTAATAGCCCTATCAACACATGTTCGGAATAAGTAGGGCCATCCCAGAAGTACCTGTGCATATCAAAAAGAAACATTTTTCTTTGGTGAAGGTTAAATCCCTCTAGCATAATATCGCTCACCATAAAATTAGCAAAATTAGCAAACCAAGGAATAAGTCAAGAAAAGCTACCAATACCTGCTCATCGAGAAAGGAATCATTGATGTTCAGCCAATCCTTCAATCTTGACTCATCCTCCAACCTAGACAAGTGGTCTACTACTTGGTTCTGAGATCCTTTTCTGTCTAAGTCCTCGAAGTCAAACTCCTATAGCAGGAGAACCCATCTGATCAACTTTGGCTTAACATCTTTCTTTGCCATGGGATACCATAAGACTGCTTGGTCAATGTGCATTATCGATTTGGTACCCAATAAGTATGCCCAGAACTTGTCAAATACATATACCATGACCAACAATTCTGGTTTAGTCATTGTATAATTCTTTTGAGCATCATTGAGGGTCTTGCTGGAGTAGTAGATGGGATGGAAAATCCTGTTGTGCTTCTATCCGAGCATAACACCTATAAAATTCCACTTGCATTGCACATCACCTCAAGCGGGGCAGTCCAATCAGGTGCAACCACCGCCAGAGTAGAAATCAACTTTTGTTTCAAGGTCTCAAAGGCCCGTCTGCAGCTATCATCAAAATGAAACTTTGTGCCCTTCTCTAGTAGTGTGCATAAAGGATGTGCGATCTTGGAGAAGTCTTTATAAAGTAGTGATAGATACCTGTATGCCCAAGGAAACTTTGGACACCCTTCATAGATATGGAGGCGGCAATTTCTCAATCACCTTGATCTTCGCCTTATCCACTTTTATGCCCCTCTCAGAAAACTTATGGCCAAGAACTATCCCCTTTTTTACCATAAAATGGTACTTCTCCCAATTTTGCATCAAGTTAGCCTCCTCACAATGCTATAATGCCCTGCTAAGATTCAACAGACATATATCAAAGGAATCACCCAATATAGAGAATTTATCCATAAATACCTCGAGGGTGTCTTCAACCATGTCAGAGAAGATCGACATCACACAACACTAGAAGGTGGCTAGGGCATTACACAAATCAAAGGGCATCCTTCTGAAGGCAAAAGTCCCATACAACCAAGTGAAGGTAGTCTTCTCCTGATCCTCCGGGGCTATGGATATCTGATTGTAGCTCGAGTACCCGTCCAAAAAGTAGTACCACTCTCTACCTTCCAACCTGTCTAACATCTGGTCCATGAATGGCATAGGGAAATGGTCCTTTAAGGTTACTTATTCAGCTTCCGGTAGTCCATGCACACTCACCATCCAATCATCAATCTCAAAGGGACTAACTCATTTTTGTCGTTAGCTATCATTGTCATGCCCCCTTTCTTTGGGACACACTACACTGGACTGAACCACTTATTGTCAGAAATGGGATATATCACCCTAGCATCTAGCCACTTGATGATCTCTTTTTTTACCACCTCTTGCATAGGTAGGTTTAGCCTGCATTAATGCTCAATACTGGGCATATAGTAATCCTCCAATTTTATCTTGTGCATGCATATCTCTGGCGAAATCCCTATGATATCTGTAATGGTCCAACCAATAGCTTGCTTGAAATTTTTGGAGTACCCCTACCAATGCCTCTACCTGGTTGTCATAAAGATCTGCAACTATAATCACAAGAAGAGTATTGTCAGTACCCAAAAACACATACCTAAGGTGTCGGGGCAACTTCTTGAGCTCCAAAACTGGAGGCTCCTCAATGGATGGTTTAGCTGGCGGTGTAGACCTATTCTGCAGGTCTAAGTCCAACTTTTTGGGGACAAATGGTCTGGTTCCCCTACCTTGCAATGCATTCATGGTGGCCGCATACCCATTAATACCATTGTTTAGGAAGTTTAGCATATCCATACTCATTGTTTCCTCTAGTAGGATCTTAGAAAGGCAATCATCTCCAACATCTATGATCGACATCATAACCATCTCTTTATGTCTCTTTATTGCAGCACACATGCTGAACTTCACCTCCTTAGTGTTAAGTCCGAGCATTAGCTCCCCTCGCTCTACATCTACTAATGCCCCCACAAGTAGCCAAAAATAGTCTCCCAAGGATGATAGTAACCTTAAAATCCACCTAGTAGTCAAAAATAACAAAGTCTGCAGGGAAGATGAACTAGCCCACATGGACCAGTACATCACATAGAATCCTTAAGGACCGCTTCACCAATCTATCTACCATGAGTAACCATATTGTAGTGGGTGTGGGGGCTCCTAAGCCCAACTTTCTGTAAACTGCCAACAACAACAAGTTAATACTGACATCCAAATCATAGAGAACTCTTACAAAATCAAATGCTCCAATGGTACACGAGATGGTGAAAGTTCCCGAATCTTCCTTCTTTTCTACAAGAGATATTGTGGCAATGGAACTATTATGATGGAGATTGTTTGCTTGCTTGGTTGTGGCTGTCCTTTTCTTAGTCATAAGTCTTTCATGAACTTAGCGTAGCCCGACATCTGCTCAAGCACTTCCACTAGAGAGATGTTCACTGAAATCTCTTTTAGCATGGACAAGAACTTCTGAAACTTTTCATCTTCAACCTTCTTTTTCAACCTCTATGGGAATGGTGGTGGTGGCTTAGGAATGGCTGGTATAGGTTGGGTCACTATTGTTATCACCTCAGGCTCATTAGTAACCTCAGGTTCTGTTGGTGTCACCTCTGCTTCTTCACTCAAATCATCAATATGCACCTCCACGGGGTTAGTCATCTTGCCTTTAGCTGCATTCAAACCTGTATTACTAGGTATAACATATGGGCTATGTCTTGATCCCGTTCCTCTTCCTTTCATTGCTGCTCCGCAATCATCTCGATGATGAGTCCCGAACAGTCTCCATCTCTAGTGCACCATACCCAGTTGTTCTTGGCTACTTAATCTAAGATCACCACTATATCTGAGAAAGTCCTAGACATGTATGATCCCCCACAAGCAGCATCAATGATCAGATTTGTCACAAAATTACATAACCTATAGAAGACTACCTTCAGGTGATTATTTGTGAGGAGATGATTGGGGCACTGCTTGAGCTTATGCTTGAATCTCTCCCAGGTCTCATGTAATGCTTCCTTTGACAACTGCTTGTAAGACCCAACGTCATTTGTGATTTTCAGTTGTCTTGATGCGGGGAAGAACCTCTCTAAGAATGCCTTCTTTAAATCTCCTCAAGTGCCGATGGAATTATGGGGGAGCTCATTCAGCCACTTAGTTGCCGCACTAGAAAGAGACAATGGGAATAATTGCAACCTAATTACCTGCTGACTGACCCCAGGAATTTTAAATAATTGACATATCGCCAGAAAGTTTAGGACATGCTAATTTGCATCCTCAATTGCTGCTCCACTAAACAACCCTTTCAACTGTAGCATCTGCAGCATAGTGATAGTGATAGTGAACTTAACACCTGCGGGCAGTGGGGGAAGTACAATTGCCCTAGTGGTCCCAATACCCTCATCATCATCATTCACTGCTTAGGGTGACTGAGGCACTTGAGGTTTCACATCGAGTAGTGACACTTATCTAAGTGGTACTACTGGTGGTACCTCATTGCCAACATTGTCATCATCTCCCAAACCTTTGTTTCCCCCACCTATAGGGTTCATAAGCAACTCTCTCAGTCTAACTGCTATGCATTGGCATTCATTCTGCGAATTTATTTAGTAAGCTTGGGGTCGTAGGGAATAAGTGCTTTACCCTTGATTCGGGTGTTTAGCATGCAACGCAAGCTCCTTACCAAGAAACAAGAATAAAATTAGGGACTAGTATTACAAACAAAAACTAGAAACTAATAGATTGTTACTTCGCCATATTCGATAATGATGCCAAAATTTGATATGCCAAAATTATACTCCAAAATAGGAATAGTAAAGCGGTTGTTGATCAAATATAGAACTCAACCAGAGTTGAGGTCGATTCCACAGGGAATGCGTGAGAATGTATATATTAGCATCATTTTCAGATGTAAGAACTATTCCCGAAACAAAAGTGCATAAAGTGAAGGGGGTTTTGGTTTTTTGAACTAAGTTACTAAAATAAAGCAGCAAATGAGTACAAGGACTACTAGATTTCACAGAATATATGTGAAGCTAGGATTGTGTTCCCTATGACATCTAAAGCGATAGCCGAATCTAGTAGTAAACGAGTTCATGATTACGAATATAAGATATAACAAGTTATGTAACATTTAATTCACCTCTTGGTCCTTCTTAGATGCATATAGTTCATCACCTTTTGATCTTAGAACGTATACGTACTAACCTTTGTTGTTAATCCTGGAATACTCTTATCTTTCGGTATCAAGTACTTAGACTAGGTTAAAAACCTCGAATTTCCATCGTAGAACTCTTTTCCTAATTGAAACATTCCTTTTAGGCATGTAACGAATAAAGGCTTACCCTAATACGTTGACTTATCAAGGAAGAAATTATAACGAACTTTACTATGATATATACACTAATCAATCCCGAGATTTACCCCATATTCGCCTATCTTATTGATTTGTCAAGGTTTCCACAACCCTAGTTATGGATTGAGCCTATCATATTCGAGAAAGAAAACCCACAATGATACAAAGAATTCATAATAAATAACTTATTATTGAAGAATCAATGAATCCACGAGTTACAATCTTGAACTGGATAAGAAAAATCTCAAAATCTTATGAAATCTCAAGAAAAATAATATTTTTAAGTATTTTTTCTCTCTAGCCATACAAGACTCAGTAAAAGCAAAATAACATAACTATATATATATAAAGCTATATAAAGAAAACCTAATCCAAATAAAAATAGGAAAAATCTGTCGGCCTGAACACTAGCCACCACACGACCTGTGTGATGACAGACGGGTCATCAAACGATCTGTGTGGCTGCCCTTGGCTTCAACCCTAGTTGCCTCTTTATGCCACTTTAGAAATCCTACGCACAAGTCAATGGTCGGTTTAATGGACCATCTACCATGCTTTAGCGGTTTCTTACTCGAGCTCTTTAGACGTCTCCACATCACGGACATGATTCGTGACACACTACATTCAACTCCACTTAACGCATTTTACTTTTTTTCAATGGTGATGACTTCATTTCACTTAGACGGGATGTTATACGGCCTGTTTCAGGCCTAAAAGACCGTTTAGTGTACCGTGATGCTTGCCTTAGACTTTTTGCACTGCCACACCAGCCACTCCACTCCAAATTTGTCGTGTGAGGCCACGATAGACCTCATGACTCATGGGCGGTCACACGAGCTGTGCGGGTCCACGTAGACCTTCACTTGGCTTTATTTCTTATCTAGTTGCTTGGCCCACTTCTGAATACCCATATTTTGGCCCCTTTATATTCATTTTATCCTTATTCATCCCTTCATCCACGTCTCAGTAATTTTTCCTAAAAAATAACAAAAACAAACATCAAAATAACAAGTTTGCTTGAGAACTTGCAAAAATCCTTTATTTCAAGCATTATTAGAGTTGTAGAAATACGACTCATCAGCAGGCTCAGCATCCTCACCTCAACCCTCATCCCATTGATTATACCAAACGTTAACCACATCCTTGAGCTAATAGGCAGCAAGCTCAACTCCCTTAGTCTCAGTCGCATGCATAGCATTAACACCTTCCACATCTCATCAATGAAGTTCTGGGGATCTTTCTCAACCTACCCAGTGAAGACTAGTGGATTCATCCTCAGAAAATCTCTAAGTCTGGTGGCAACAACTGTCTCTTAGGAGATAGAACTAGGCGTCTGTGAACTCCGATTCCTACTCTAAGCAGCTACCAGTTGGGTGAGCATGGTAATAGCTTCTCTGAAGTTAGCCTCTATGGTAGGAGCAGGTGGAGTAGTAAGTGTATGTAGAACACCAGCGACTCTAGATGGTCAACCTCGACCCCTCGTTTCTATCTAAGTAGGCATTGTTGGAGTTGGGTTTTCAGTATTTTCAATCGGGGTACTTTTAAAGTGGTGGTATACTTAATAGGCATGAGCTATAAATGTGTAACAAATGAATTAGAAAGGAGCTTAAATAGAGCTAAACTCTATCTCACGAACTTAGAATACAAGAAAGTGTAATAATACCTAATGTTCTATAGCCTCTTGTTTATAAAGTGTGGTGCACAAAACACCCATAAATAAGACTCCATGGCTTCATAGACTCCCTATGACTCTTAAACTTTATGCTCTAATACCAAGTTTTTCACGCCCTGGGAGAGTACCCTTGGCGTGGGTGACACTTAGAGAACCATTGTTGATTTCCCAAGAGAACCACCTAGCCGCAACATTACATCAACTCAATAGCAGAAGAAATACTCAAATAAAGGACGTCAATATATAATATAACTTTTACCAAAAAGTCTCTAATGAACAAGTTTGGAAATAAAAGTACTCAATAATCCTCTAGTCAATGTCTATGAAGCATTCACTCAACAATCTAGATGGTACCATGATAGGACATGGATACCCTAAATCAAAGAAAGAAAGTACTCAATCAAAAATAAAAAATAATAGGGCTTCTCCGAAAAGCAAGGAGGTCTCATTAACACTAGAAATGCACTGAACTGGACCTTAATGATGCACGTGCTAAAGTCCTCTATCATTTATATCTATACCATGAGATGATGCAGATCCAAATGGACGTCAGTAGATGGAATATACTGGTATGTAAAATACCTAAAGAAAGTAAAGCTCAAATCTCTCACCTCAACTGAAAGACTCATAGCTCAACTCAATAAATATACAAGTTTAAAGTAAATCATGATTTTTAAAATGGACTCAGTACAAATAGGCCCAGTTTAGAAATGTTATACTCAATCGGTGGTTGCTTAGGAGTTTCTCTTAATCGACATCCTATCACACCACTGTTAGTTTGGTGATGCACAATGAAGGCGACGTCGTTGACACACCCATCTAAACTTGCTAAGGTAAAGGACGATCAACTACCTCATAGATCCATAGTAAATATCCATCTTTTAGGATAAGAGTCACCAGAACATTTAGCACGACTATCCTACATTGACAACATAGTTTTGTGGGTTAAAGTAGTTATTTACTCACTCCCAACTTGATGTTTGATACTCCTCCCAAGACTAAAACATGCTCAACTCATCAATCAACTCAAATTGCAATAATAATCATATCAATCAACTCAAAACTCAACCTCATTGATTTATCTCAATTTAAATTATCTTAATGCCTCATCAACTCAATCAATCAAGAGAAATCAATTAGACTCAACTCAGACACAAACAATTATTCAAACTCATCAGTCAGATGATGTCACCTAAGATAGATCTCTATTTTAGAGGATAAAGTGGTCATTTTCAAAGTATAAAACCTAACTAAGGTTAGGGTCCAACTCACATGGACTACATAGACTTATGAGAGATGAATTTCAGTATGCGACTTGGCACATCTCCATAGTGTGCATTACTAACCATTACCTATATGTCTCAATACAACCTCCCCTTGGCCCAGTTCAGTTGATAAGACGAGAACACATCATCAAATCCTGTTAATCAATATCTTTTCCTATTCATTACTACCTTGGTCCAATCAATAACACTAGGTGAATTCTAATGTTAGCCACCATTAGAAAATGTGCAAAACGAAGAGAATTAATTAATACATGCATATACCCATTCCAAGAATTACAAATTATTCAGGTTTACTTTGTTAGATCTTCATAGTTCCCACAATCCTAGTTGTGGATTTAGCTACTCATGCTATGGGCAGATGAAGAAATTATGAATTGAGAAAACATAACTAAATACTTACCCATTGAATTGAGAATCAAGCAAATTCAAAATTGATTGAGAATCACAAGATTGAAGATCAAATTAATTCATAAGTGTATTCTCTTAAATTTTCTCTCTAAGTATTGTATTCTAACCTTAATGATAATGAATCTGGCTGCTCTCTTTGAAAAATAACCTAAAAATATTATTTATAGTAATTACAATTAAGTCCTTAATAAAATTGGAAAACTGGTCGCCAAACTCCACAAAAGCTATTTATGACTTGTAGTGTCTTCTACGAGTTGTAATTGGGGTCTCATCATTTGTTCCTGGGATCTAGGACTTCTCTTCTACAAATTCACTTTATGACTCATAAATGAATCCACGACTCGTATTGCTTGTTCATAGGCTTTAACTGCATCAAATTGTCCTTTACAAGAAATCTTCACAAAATCTTGTTATATTTCTCGTAGAATGCTCTATGACTTATACATCTATCTCATAGAATCTAGCTTCAGATATCATCCCTCACTGGAACTTGTCACGAAACCAACTCTACTCATAAAATGCTCTACGATCCGTAGAGGGTCTCGTAAATCATCAAAAACTTAAAATCTTCTGCAATTTTGCCCCAAGTCATAACCAACCTGTAATCCTATAAATCTAAACACAAAAACACATAAAATCCAAAAATATTACATTGAGAACACACAAAAATCTAAGTTTTAAATATAAAAAGTGATGTATTTTCATAGTACATCTTTAGACTCATAGGGAATGCAAGAAAATGCATAAATGTGAATGCGATTACAATGTAACATGCTCCTTATACTTAATTATGCTTAAGTTACTCAACTCAGACAATCAAACTCAAACCTCAACCCAGTCTATGTATAGGATTTCACAAATCAATCAAATTTGGAATTTGTGATATTAATGGATAAAGTTTATATCTCAATCTCATATCATCAGCGATGCAATAAGTATTTAAATTATAGAATTCTCAGACTCTATTCTACTCCTCAATTTTGTCTCAATGAGAGAGAAGGGGCATGTGAACAAACGTAGTTTCACACTTTAGAAAACCTTACATACTTGAAAATAGAAGGAGAAATTAAACTATAATTGATCCTCACGTTTGAATTAGAAACCCTTCATTTCCTTTCCCTTCCGTTGCTCTCAAGAAATCCCTAAGCGTGAAGAATGATGAATATAACCTTACGGTTCTATTTTAGGACTTTGATTAAGTCTAAAATGACTAAGAGTCAGATTAAAAGGATAGGAATAGATAAAACTGTGTTTCTTAAAAACTGTTGACAGGTTCTACGAGACCCCATTTATAGGTCATAGAACTTTCTAAGGATCGTGCATGGCCTCTCATAGATGAGGGATCTAACAGTGTAAGTTATTAGAATTTGTCCTAGGATCCACGAAATCCCTTTTCGGGCCATAAATACTTGTATGGGCAGTATGATAACTAGTAACTCAAGATACTGAAAAATTGATATTTGGACCACTAACTCACAAAACTAATCTACGGACCATGAATTATTTTACGGACTGTATGTTGTATTGTACATGGGCCTAGACTTAGAGAATTCCACCAAGTTGTCTAGGGATTCTACGAGGCCTCATCTACAAGCCATAGATCACTCTACGGGCCGTAAATGGCCCTTGTAGTATCTTTTTCCAGCAACTTTCTTAGTTATTTTATCATTCTTCTCTGTGCATCTACTCAGAATAGGTGGAAAGAATTAGAGGGTGTTACATTTTTATCAAAAAATATAAAATATAAAAAAGTAAATATATCAAAAAATAAAAATATTCAACATTTATTATATATGTGTAATTTGTCTCATGTATAATTTTTCAATATGAAAAGGAGTCAATTGCAATTCTTGGTCGAAATATCCAGATAGTGAGGACTAAAAAGATGTTTTTAGTAAAGGTTCAATTAAGCATTATCCAGTTGAGGAAGTTACTTCAAAAACTAAGAAGGACATGTGACTCAAGCACCTTATTTGTTTGAGGAATCAAGTACTTCATTCTTTTTAACTTAGTCTAGTTTTTCTTGTTCGATCACTCGGAGATGAGCAATGAATAAATTAGTATATCTTATAATGACCCATTTTGATTGTTATGAAAAAGTTGATGGTGAAAATATTTGGGCTAAAAAATTTCTAGAATAGTAACTTAAAAATTTTAATCTACGTCAATCTCATATAAAATTTGAGTATTGTGGAGTCTAGGGCAATCCAAGAAAAGATTGAACATAATGTTTGCACTTTGATTGAATTTCATAATAGCTAAGATGTTAAGTAGTCCATAGTAATTTTTAAAAAATTAAATTTGGATAAGTAAAACTCTTGATATCGACTACATGTGAAAGGACTAGTTATGAACGTCAAAATTTGAGGATGTGTTGTAAAATAAAAATTTTCAGAAAGAATTTTAGTTTATGTAGTTGGTGGCATCTTACTGTAGTGGAGCCGCTATAATCGATTGGAAGTTATTATAGCATGGTAAGCTGGGTTTTAATGCAAAAAAAAAATCCTAACATCAATCATTATTTGGTTATCTCATTTCGGGGAACCATTATAGATATTTAGAGTGTATTCACTAATTTTTAATCATTTTCTTTGATAAAGATTAGTTAATTAATCCCCTAAATTGTAATTCAATTTTTAAACCCTTGGAATCTATAGCAGTGATTCTTGGGGAGAAGATTTTAACTTGAAATTAACGGTGAAAAGGCCCTAGTTTGGATGAGATGATTACAAATTTGTCACGTCCCGAGAAGGCACCTTAGATGTAACCGACACTTAGAGACTATTGTTAGTCCCCAAGTGAACCACTTTACTTCATCACATTCATTCATACATTCTACTAATCAGCGGAAGAACATAAAGGAAGTAAATGGCTCATCTCCTCAAATCTAAAAAAGGATATTATAATAAAGGCTAGTACAAAAGAAACTAGCTCATAGTTTTATCAATCAACGATTTGACTCTAGTGTATGAAGCATCTACCAATAATAGATAGTGCCAATGACAGACCCATAGCTATCTCAATCAGAATAAAAAGCTAATCAATTCTAACTCTAAATCAAGATAAAAATAATATACAAATTCTCCGAATTAAGGGAGACTCACTTATCCGCTGAACGTCCAATGATCCTCAAAGATGCACCTACTGATGATCTTGATCCTGTATATCTACATCATGAAATGATGTAGTCTCAGAGGAAAACATCAATACGTAGAATGTACTGGTATATAAAATAACTGAATGAAACCGAAACAGGTGGAATAGTATGGAAATAACATCAACTCAACTCAAAAGACTCAACTCATCTCAATTTAGAAAAAAATGCAAGTTTAAAGTAATTCATTGTAACACTCGACATCTGACAATACTAGTGCTATGCAAATGAAACATGATAAATCTTTTCAAATTGGCATCAATTTCTAAAAGTGCTTGAATATCAAGTTATAAGGCGATATGTGCGTCTAACGCTTAAGAGGGTCGAGTATACATGTTTTGTGTCAAATTGAGGAGATCACGATCCTAAACAAAGTGAGAGAATTGAGGTGCTAGTAGGACTTAGGAAGCTAGCAGGTGAGTCACCTACTTGCTTAGCTTAAATTTGCTAGCTAAATAGAGACGAGGCCCGACGTCAAATTTGTTCAAGTCCAATTATGAATAAAGTTCGTGTTAAGGGTGTAACTTTAGCCCATGTTTTAGCATCATAAATAGACTTTATTTTTATCCCAAGATGAATAATAAAAGGGCCCAAGTATACCACAATCCACTTTGCTAATTGGGCCCAAACAAAGTGAAGAGGAATTTAGAGAATGGGCAGTCAAGGGCCATCAACTTTGAGACTCATTTAGGCCCAAGTGTGAGGGCCAAGCTACTGCCTCGCTAGCTTAAGATTATATGGTATTATGTAGTCAAAAGGTCAAAAGAAATTCTACCAAGAGACTCTTTAAAAATGGCTCAAAATAGCTCTTTAATTCATTTTCACTTGAGATAGTTTTTCAGCTTCCTAAAGACTTTTGTATTCTTTGTTTCACCTCACAAGGCATCCTACACAACCCTCTAGTGTTCTTGAAGGAAACCTGAAACTTGAAGGCTAAAGTAGGTGAAAATATCCATGTATTTGTTATACTTATCTCATGACAAATAAGAAGTATATGCTAGTTATATTTGTGCTGAAATTTTGGACAGCATGTGTCTTAAGGATTGTTATGGACGTTTCTTATTGTTTAAGAGGATTTTCTCTTCCTGGTTGGCTGAATTATGAAGTAAGACTTATGTTTTAAAAAGGTTTAGTTTGTTAGTGATATAACTTAGCTACTGTACCGCTTTTACTATCCACGAAAGTGAGTTCTTGTGTGATATCATAATTGTGCTCATAATTGAAACTTGTGGGCCGATTGATTGAGGACTATGGTCACACATCCTATACCTATTTTGAGGACTATTTTTGAACTACTTTAGGGCTATTTATATGTATAAATATTGTGAGAATAATTTGGTTGAAGTTGCTTAATTTTCGGAATCGTCAATGTCATAATGGGGTAAAGGGACATAATGTTATACCACCTATTTGTATGTTGCGTAGAATTGTTATGTGTTGTGCTTTGTGGGTTGTTGTAAGACTATCATGGCACTATAATAGGATGCACATGATATGTATATGACAATATGTATTAGAAAATTTGATTAGTGGCAGAAAGGTTGAAAGAATACGCTTAAGTTTATAAATACCCGCTTGCTGCCCATATGTTATTTTTTTATGATATTGGGCTACCAAGATGTATTTATTTGATTGCTAATGCTAGTTTTATCACCTACTATGTTATAGATAAATATTTAGAGGAAGAAAAGGTTATCTCGAGGTAATAGCAAAGTTGTACACTGAGGTATTTAAGGCTACTTGATTTCATATTATTTGGCATGAAACATAGATACCTCCTTGGCACATAAAGGCACTTATCAATTATGACACAACTATTAACTGTGTCTTAACTCTTTCACATGTTCATATTCTCCTATATATAGTTATCTTTGAATCTGCATACATACTTGGATACCAAAATATATGAATTCGTTCTACTAAATAAAGTTCATGTGTTATTCTACGTCCTATGCATTTCATTATTTGTGCAACTTACTCCTTTCATTATGGTGTTATCTTTTGTAATTGTTTATATGTCATATACTATATTTATAGTTCGACAACTTCAATATTATGACCACCAAAAGAATCATCTCAAAGGTAATAGAAAGATAAAGTATATTGCTCATTGATGGGTGGTAACCGAGGGATGGAAGAATCACCTAGATAGGGTCGATCCTATCATGGGGGGTAGCCCAAAGGGTTAAAGGAAAAACCTAACCAAGGCTGATCCCAATATAGATTTACCACTGATCAGCTGGTCATTTGTATTACAAGTTATGCATAGACTATATAGTAAAGGTAAAGTAATAAAAAGAACATAAAGTACATGATCTCACAGTACAACTGAAGGTGGTCTCTTATCCTACACAAGTGTATAGTTTCATTTGAGTTGTTACTTCGTATACAGTATTTTTTGCCTTACATATTTAGTACATTATATCATACTGAGGTATTTTACAGGGGACTTGCATTTCATGTTATAGGTACAGGTGCTAGTAGATCTCCCCAGTAAGAGTACAGGATATCCAGCTGTTATTACCAAGCTCCAAGTTGCTTCAGAGCTTTGTGTGTCTAGAGCTTATATTTTCGTTGTACAGTTAGTTGAGGCGGGGCCTATCCTAACCCTTATTAGATACTTTTCCTAATCTAGAGGCTTTGTAGACTATGTAAATTAAAGTGTGATCATGTCTCGTACTTTAAACACTGTGGCCCCAACAGCCTAGCCATATGCATTTTCTTTTGACTTGTTATCACTATTTATTTTCTTAAAATTATGTCAAATGTAAAAATCCCTTATAATATGTATAGAAGCGCATAGATACAAGTTAGTTCTCCTGAGCCTCATTGGCAACGGGTGCTAGTTTGCCCTAACAGAACTTTAGGCATGACAGAAGTAGTATCGGAGCGGGTCGTCCTAGGGATTCTACAAAGCCATATCTATATAGAGTCTTATTTATCGATATGTTGTACACTTCATTTATAAGCAGGAGGCTACGTGGCCTTTAGGAGTTGTTACTTTCTTTTCATTCTTTAGATAGTGCCATAAATCCAAGTGTAATAGGTGCATTATGCCTAACTCTTAAATTATTTTGTATAGCAAGTATGCCAGAAACCAAGCAAAATAAAGGTAAAAAAAGGGAGTAGATATGGTGGTTGGTATACCCAATGAGGTGAGATAACAAAATGAGGTTCAAGAGAAGTCTCTGTCACAGAAATCTCCAACTCCTCCAGCTCTTGATGAACCCGAAAGTAGTGAAATTCCACCAGGATCACCTACTGATGCTATTGTGCAGGATCTGAGAAATGCAGTCCAACTATTGACCCATATAGTTGCTGTCTAAGGTCAAAGACAGGAAGGTCCAATTATAGGTACAGATGGTGCGAATAGGGCAGTTGGCACAAGGATACGAATTTTCTTAATTTGGACCCTCCATCCTTCACTAGGTCAGATCCTAACGAAGATCCTCAAGACTTTATTGATCAGATTCAGCGCACTTTAGACATTATTCATGTGAGTGGTACAGAAGATGTCGAGTTAGCGACATATAGATTGAAAGGTGTGGCTATATTGTGATATGAAGCTTGGAAGCAATCTAAGGGTATAGATGCACCCCCAACTACTGGGATGTAGTTCAAAGAGGCATTTCTTGACCATTACTTGCCATTATCCGAGAGGCCCGTGCAGATCAGTTCTTGAACCTCCACTAGGGAATAAGAGCATGAGGGAGTATAACCTTCAATTTAATTCGCTGGCTAGGTATGCTCCTAATGTAGTTGCTACTATGGCAGATAGAGTTCATCGATATGTGAATAGATTGGATATGTATCTGGTCAGAGACAGTACCATTGGTTCCTTGAACAAAGACATGGATATAGCGAGAATGCAAGCTTTTGCGGAGAACTTGGAGGATCAGAGGTAAAAAAGAAGGACACAAGAGTTGAAAAGGGGACAGGCTAAAAAGGCTAAATCTACAGGGCAGTTTACACCATCCCAAGGTGAGCTTTGGCCTCAGTTTTCTAATAGACTGCCTGGGCCATTATCCTTCTACTCTGCAGCTAGTGCTCCACCATAACTTCAAGGGTTTATAAGTAATTAGTTTGGTCAACTAGGTGAGGGACAAGGTACATGGGCAACAGGATATTCAGCAGGTCGGCAAATGACCCCTAGGAAACCTTGTAAATAGTGTGAAAGAAGTCATTTAGGTATATGTCATGTTGGGACAAACTCTTGTTATTGGTGTGATGCGCCAAAGCATATGATAAAAGGTTGCCCGATGAGGTGTATGGGTGATATTGCACAATTTACTGGGTCAGGTATTGTATCATTATCGTTAGTTTCTCCATTAGGTAGGGGTCAACAAGCACATATGGGTCGCGATAGAGGTGTTAGAGGGGCAGCTAGCTCTAGCGGAGTCTGGAATTGTACTTATGATCTGGGGAGTCGACAAAATTTAGAAGCTTCACCTGATGTGATCACAGGTATATTGTTCATATTTTCACATAATGTATATGCATTACTTGACCCTGGTTCTATACTATCATACATTGCCCCATTAGTTGCTGGGAAGCTTAAGAGAACACCCAAATTATTGAACCAACCATTTGAAGTGTCCACACCAACCGGTGAATCTATTATGGCTAGAAGAATTTATTATGACTGTGTAGCAACTATTTGTGATCGTGACATATTGGCTGACCTTATTAAGCTAGAAATGGTGGAGTTTGACTTTATAATAGGTATGGATTAGTTAGCCTCTTGCTATGCCACCATAGATTGCCAAACTAAGAAAGTGTACTTCCACTTTCCAAATGAGGTAGTTCTTGAATGGGAAGGCAACGTTGGGGCATAAAAGGGGAAGCTTCTCCCTTATTTTAAGGCCAGAAAGATGATATCCAAGGGGTATATATGTTATTTAGTTAGAGTGAGGGATATGGAGGCAGAATCACAAACTCTTCAATTAGTTTCAGTAGTGAATGTATTTGTTGATGTGTTCCCTGAAGAACTTCCAGGCTTACCTCTAAAATGAGAAGTAGATTTTGGTATTGACTTACTTCCAAGAAATCAACCTATTTCTATCCCTCCATATAGAATGGCCCCGGTAGAGTTGCATGGATTAAAAGAGCAGTTAAAAGACTTATTGGAGAAGGCTTTTATAAGATCTAGTGTGTCCCCTTGGGATGCACCAGTGTTATTTGTATGTAAAAAGGATAGAACCTTGAAAATGTGTATCGACTATCAAAAATTAACAATTGAATAGAGTGATAATTAAGAATAAATGCCCCCTCTCTAGGACTGATGATTTATTTGATCAGTTACAGGGTGTCAAATGCTTTTCAAAAATTGATTTGAGATTAGGGTATCACCAAGTGAGGGTGAAGGAGGAAGATATACCCAAGACAGCTTTCAAAACACGCTATGGTCATTTTGAATTTCTTGTTATGTTATTTGGGCTAACGAATGCACCAGCAATTTTTATGGATCTGATGAATAAGGTGCTTAAGACATTCTTGGATGTGTCGTTATAGTATTTATAAATGACATTTTGGTATATTTAAGATCAGAAAAGGATCACACAAATCACTTACGATAGGTGTTATAAGTTCTTCGTGATCGACAGTTATATGGCAAGTTTTCTAAATATGAATTTTGGCTAAAATTAGTAGCATTCTTAGGTCATATTGTGTCTGATAAGGGAATAAGGGTAGATTCAAAAAAGATAGAGGCTGTGAAAGATTGGACATAACCAACAACACCTACGGAACTTCAGAGCATCCTAAGTTTGACAGGTTATTACAGGAGTTTTTTTGAAAGTTTTGCTTCTATTTCTGCACCTCTAACAAAGTTGACACATAAGGCGACCAAGTTCCAGTAGAATGATGCATGCAAAAGGAGCTTCCAGGAGCTAAAAAATAAGCTATCTTTTGCACCTGTGCTAGTACTTCCAGAAGGCACCAAGGAGTATGCAGTGTATTGTGATGCTTCAGGAGTTGGTTTATGCATCTATACAACTATGACCATATGAGAAAAACTACCTAGCTCATGATTTTGTATTTTTTTAAGAATATGGCCTCACTATTTGTTTAGAGTTCACATTGACATATATACTGATCATAAGAGCGTACAATACATCTTTAAGCAGAAAGACCTAAATTTAAGACATTGGAGGTGGCTAGAGCTAATAAAGGATTACGATGTTAATATATTATACCATCCGAGAAAGGTAAATGTGGTAGCCGATTCTCTGAGTTGTAAGGCAATTATGAATACTAGTGATCAAGCTATGATAAGTCAAGGAGTGGCTAAGGATCTACATCAGCTAGCCAGTTTGGGAGTTCTCCTTCTTGAAACTCCAAAGGAAGGGGTTATTGTACATAATGCAGTAGCGTCTTTATTGGTAATGGAGGTGGAAGAAAAATAGTTCGAGGATCCTATTCTACAATAGCTTAAGGAAAAGGTAAGTCAAGATACAATAAATGGTTTTGACCTTACACAAAATAGAGTATTTTACTGTCAAAATAGATTATGTGTACCTGATACTAATGGATTAAGAAAGAGGATAATGGAGAAGCCCATTATTCCTGATATTCCATCCATCCAGGATCAACTAAGATGTATCATGACCTGAAGGGAATGTTTTGGTGGGGAGGTATGAAAAAGGACCTTGCAGAATTTGTAGCTCAATGTCCAAATTG
>JAOTQJ010005165.1:0-18548 GCA_025642045.1 Solanum sejunctum
CATTTGCTTTGTAATTGCTCTTACAAGATGATTTAATAGAGATAAAATCATGGTTTGAGCGGGCTGCCCTGTTTTGAATAATTTTTGTATAAATTTGTGTAATGTAGTTATGTATTGGCAAGTGTTGTTGGATGGTGTGGTTGATAGTTGTTGTTATGGTTGTTGCTGCTATTTTGTTGATGATTTTGGATCCGAGTTGAATCCTCGGGGTGACACATTTTAAGGGGAGGTGCTGCCAAAATTTCGGTAGCATTCTTAGACTGTAAGTTGTAGTTTTGCGAGTTAATATTGGTTTAAGTGCCTAGTCGGCACGAGTCATGGCCCCGGGGGTTGGGCTGTGACACTGTGGTGATGAGTGCTAAGACAACAATTATGTGGAGCTAATGGTAAAAGCAAGGACAAGAGATTGTACAGGCTCTCAAAAGAGAAGGAAAGAAATGCTCGTGACATAGATCAAGCTTAAGAGGGTGAGGTATCGGTAGATGAGACTTCCATTAAGCTAAGGTGGCAAGCTTACTTTCATAAACTCTTAATGAAAAAGGGGATAAAGATATTAAGCTCAGTGAGTTGGCACAGTCTGGTAGTCATTGAGATTTTGGTTATTGTAAGTGTTTCAAAGATGAGAAGGTTAGACGTGTTATTAGTCAGATGAACGGAGAGAGAACGATCGGACCCGATGAGATTCCAATGGATTATTGAAAGAGCATGGTCAAGAATGGTATGAATTAGTTGACTAGGCTGGTTAATACTATTATAAAAAATAGCTAAGATGCCCCATGAATGGAAGAGGAGTACAATGGTTCCATTGTATAAGAACAAGAGTGATATTCAAAATTGTAACAATTATAGGGTATCAAGTTGTTAAACTATACTATAAAGGTCTGGGAGAGTATGGTGGAGATGGAGATGAGGGTGAGAAAAAGAGTGTCTATTTTAAAGAATCAGTTCGAATTTATACTCAGACAGTCAACTACTGAAGTAATTCATATTGTTTGGAGATTGATGGAGAAATATAGGAAAAGAAAGATGAACCTTCATATGGTGTTCATTGATCTCGAGAAGGCCTATGATAAAGTTCCGAGGGATATCATATGGAGGTATCTAGAGGTGAAAAGTGTTCTAATGGTAAATATTATGGTGACTTAGAGTATTTTCTTATTGAGATGGGACTTTATTAAGGATCTGTGTTAAACCCTTTTGTTTTTGTCTTAGTAATGGATGAGCTGACACAGTCTATTCAGAAGGAGATTCTATGGTACATGCTATTTGTGAATGACATAGTATTGATTGATGAGACTCGGGCTAAAGTTAATGATAGATAAGAGGTTTGGAGACATACTTTAGAATCTAAAGGATTCAAACTAAGCAGGACCAAAATAGAATACTTGAAGTGCAAATTCAGTGTTGCGAGGGATGAAGCAAACAGTGAAGTGAACCTTGATACTCGATCTATTCCCAAGAGAGAAAACTTTAAACATCTTCGATGCATTACTCAGAATAGTGGCAATATTGGCGATAATGTCACACATTGTATTAGGGCAGCATAGACAAAATAAAGGCTTATCTTTAGAGTATGGTGTGATATGAATATACTGCCTAAACTTAAAGTAAGTTTCATAGAATGACGGTTAGATCGTCTTTGATATATGGGATAAAATTCTGGCCAATTAAAAACTCATATATTTAGAAGATGCAGGTCGTGAAGATGAGAATATTAAGATGGATGTATGGATATACCGGGGGGATAAGATTAGGAATGAGATCATTCGGGGGAAGTTAGAGGGAGACCTCTGTAACAAACAAAATGTGAGAAGCAAGACTATGATGATTTGGGCATTTGCAAAGAAGAGGTGTTGACTCTCTTATTAGAAAGTGTGAGAGATTGAGTTTAGGGGTTACGTGAAGGGATAGAGGTCGACCGAAAAAGTATGGGGGGAGATGATTAGACAGGATATGATACAATTTCATATCACCGAGGACATGACCTTAGATAAAATGCAATTGAAAGTCGCATATTAGGGTTGAAGATTAGACAACTAGTAGGAGTAAGATGATATCTGACCTTGAGATATAGTAGGTTAGTAGAGGTAATCGTGTCTTTATATGTAGTGTTATTATTATTCGTCATTTATTTTTGTTACTTATTTTGGCTTTATAAATTATCACTTGCTTGCCACTCTAGTTGTTGTGTTTCATATCTACTATTTTCTACTTTGGGGGATGATATCTTTGAGATGAGGGTATTTCGAAAATAATCTTTTTATTTCTATGAGGTGGTAGTAAGATCTGCTTATATTTTACCCTTCTTATATCTCACTTGTGAGATTCTACTGGCATGTTGTTATTGTTGTTGTTGTACCTTATGTAAAATTTCAACATAATGTATATAAATATGATTTAAAAGAAAAGTAAATCTATAGCCTTATTCAATAATGAATTCTACTTTAATTTAAAAAGTAAAATACCAACAAAATTATGATAATAAAAAAAATAAATATATAATAAATAAAAATAGATAATATACAAAATGACATGGATCAAATGAAGTAAAGATTGAAAATGAGAAGGAAATGAAATATAATCAATACAAAGTTAGAAAAATACAATTTTTATAAAATATTAGAAATAATAAAAAAAAATAGTAAAAATAAAAAAAAAATAATCAACATATAATTATACCATATAATTACTAAGAATTCACAACCTTGAAGAACATAATTATTTCCTGCTAATTATATTCAATTATCTGATGAAATAATTATATGACCAAGTAATTTGATCAGACCGCATATAATTACATATAATTCAATTAGCCTAGTGACTTTCAAAGAGGCCATCAGTTTCATGTCAGCATAGGGAAATTTCACGTGAGAAAAAGGCACTAAAACGTGTCAAATTGAGTGGTATAGAATTATATGGGTAGCTTCATCACAGGTTCTTGTTTGCTGTGAGAACAAAAGCGTCGTGATTCGAGGAGAAAAAGTCATTTTCAAGGACCATTTATTCAAGTCATTGTTCGAACATAATGATAGTGATACTCCTATAATTTTTATTGTTAAAATTAAATTATGTAAACTTTAATTAATATTTTAAAATATGTTTTTTCATCATATTTATATAAAAGAATTATAATCAATAATATATTTATATATTTTTTAAATATTTAAATTTTTATTTAAATATTAAATTAATTTAATTTAACATAAAAAATAGTTAAATTAATTTTTGAAAAGCGTAATATGACAACTAAAAAGATGGAAGAGTAAAATATTAGGTTCCAACTTCTTTTCAAATTTTTTATCTCCCCATCTCCTCTAAAATTATTTAATTGGGGAGATATGACATAAATTGAAATTATTGACCAAAATTTAATTAAGCTACTCTCTATCCACGATTAAAATAGTTGATATTTCATACAATTTCTTCCACATAATTTAGGAATCTCATAATCATAGTGTATATTATTTTACTTATAAATATATTTAAAAAATTCTCTCTTTCTACTCCCCAACCCCGCTTTCTTTTTGTATTTTTTCTATTATATTATTATTTAATATTTTTTATCGTCATGATTTTCGATCTTATTTGGCGTGAAGAGGAAGAAAAAAGATTTTACTTTGGCGTGAAAAGCAAGGAAAAAGATAAATAATTGCAATTTATGAAATCGGTCAGATCATATTTATTATTGGAGTTAGATCTGTAGCCTGTGGGGACTTAATTAGGTCAATTAATTTTAATTTATATCATGTGTTCCATTTTAAGCCAGTAAAAAATTGAAAGATGAGAAAAGTAGAGGAGCCCATAAAAAAGATTAGTTTGTAGTTTTGTGCCACAAAATCAATTATAGAACCTGTCTGATGTTATGAATCTACTTTAGTTCCACATGTCATTTCTAACTTCTAGTGATTTCTAATCTAATGTCAATTGTAATTAGTTGGAAAGTAGCATTATTGACGCCCACATGGTTAAATTAATGACTGAACATGATATAACATGGTTATTGGTAGCCAGCCATATGTCTCAACATTATATGGCTAAGCAATATTGCTTTTCAAGTTCAGCCAAATCGTGGATCCATACGTACCCTTGTTGATATGCCCTAAAATCAAATTTTAAGACTTTTATATAATTGAAGTTTAGACAAAATATCTGAAATTAGAACTTATGTATTACTTAAGCATACAAACTTCATATACATATATTTTTTTTAATTTGACATTTGTTTAGACAACTTTAAACAACCAAAATTGGCATAGCTTCGGTAGAACACATAAAAGCCATGAAACATATTTCAAAAATGTGTCATGTCCTGAGAGGATACTCTTGGTATAGATGGCACTCGAAAATCATTTCGACTCCTAAGTAAATCACTTGACCTGATCACACATTTATTGATTCATTCAATCTGTGGAAGGATGGGCAAATCCATCAACAGTATTACTCAATGAAGAAAGGCCATAGACCAACAAATCAAACTCCAATCTATAACATCAAAAGGGTAGTCTGAAAGGACAAATCAAGAGATAGAGATCTCAACATACAATCAATTATTGTCTAGTATAGTCTACGAAGTCTCTATCACTACTGTCCAGATGGTGCCAATGACGATTTATGGCTACCTCAAATCAAAATAAAATACTAATTCAAAAGAAAGAAAGACGTAAGTGGTATCCTCTAATACAGGGAAGACGCATCAATCAGCTGATAGAAGATAAACTCCTCAATGAAGTACCTATTGATGACCTCTAGAACCTGTCTATGCATCATGAAAAGATGCAAACCCAAACGAACATCAGTACGTAGAATGTACAAGTATATAAAATGACAAAATGAAACATGCATCAAGGTTGAATAACATCAGCTCAGATACACAAATTAGAATGATAATTAATTCAAGTAGAATGTCATAAGGCTAAAGTAAAAATATGATGTAGACACAGACCAATCATATACAATTTAATCCGTTCATTAGAGTACTAAAAAAAGACCTATTTAGGAGCTTCACTTATCCAACAATAATTACTTATAACCCAAGATCATCCAACGAGTTGATGTCATTGCCACGTCTATTTAATACTTTGTCAAGATAAAGAACGAATCAACTAATCATGGATTTAAAAAAATCAATCAAGTCCCTGCAAGAGAAAAGTAAGAAATTTATTTGATTTCACTATTCAATTTTCACCTACGTTTGGCTACGTAGTTGTTGAGTTTGAGTTAATACATACTCAATTTGATGCTAGATACTCCTTTCACAACTCGATACTCATAAAATTCTATCTAATCATTTCAATATCCAATTGACGAGTCTTTTTCAGACTCTTATCATTTCATCGATTTGATATAATCAAACATTTTAGTCAATCAATCTATCTTATTAACAAGTCACAGGTGGACTCTTATCAGTTAATCAGTTTTATCACAATCAAACCATTCAACTAATTAATCTGTCACATCTTTCAAGAGTGATTTAGATATGTTATTGTGACAACATTTAGTTCTATTTAATCATTTATGTTCAAATTATGAAACATAAAGGATCATCAAGTTTAATTAAGACTATCATCATGTTCAATCCCATTAATATTTATGGCTTTCACAATTCATGCTTCTGGACTCGATTGATATTTGCAGACATTCACTTATAGTCAAAATATATTTAGGATTTATGTAGAAAAAGATCAAATAAGTGTTTAATCCATTAAAAACTATCAATTAGGCAAGTTGTGCAATAGTACCCTAGAATTTCAAGGGAATCTTCAAGGATCCATTCAGAGAAGACTTATATCATTCAGAAATCAACCAATCACATATCAGGGGCACGTGGAAGAACAAAATCTATGCCTTAATTAGCCTTAAGTACTTGAAATGAAGATTGGAAAATTAAATGATAAAATTTTGGCTTAAAATTCTTGAACTCTAGCCTCCTTTTCTCTTCTCAACCCTAATTTTTGAGTTATAATAGACTAAAGTGATAAGGAATAGGCTTAGAAAGTGTTTTAAGACAAAAACGATCTTAGAAAGTTATGGATTATGTATAGGAGGGGTGAAAAAAAGATCAAAATACGCGTCCTTAAAAGCATCATCGAAAAATAGTGGTGGAGCAAGTTTGCTACGCAAACTTTTTTCATTTCATTTTCATTCAAAATGCATAAAAGCAATTATCACATAAAACTTATTTTATGAATTAACACATAAATCATACTCAAGGAGTGCATTTTGTGTAATAATATAAATCACACTTAGGGGATGTGTTATTATGAACAAAAGTGCAAATGAACTATTTTGGGTAAGCCCGTAATGCACCCATCGTGTATTCTTCTACGCGAGTGATTTTGCTCTAAACAATCGCTTTTTGATTCAACTAATCTAAAATTCAATCGAGACCACTTTTTCATAAAATTTTCACCCTAATGACATTCCAACCTCAAATTTACCAAAAAATTTGAGATGATGCGCTACATGAGAAATATTTTACTTAGGAGTATTTTGAGAATTTTTAAGGTGTAATAGTATCTCCCTATTGAGATTATTCGTCCTCAAATGATGAGTAACTAGAGGTAGACCTGAGGTATGAATAACAATCAAGACTCAATCAATCAACTAATCGGACTCTCTAAACAATCAAATACTCAACTCAAGGATAGACAAAATAATTCAAGTCAAGAGTAAGGGGATTACCTTCTACAGTCTCATCATTGAGAATAAATAGAACATCAAAACTCAATCAACTGAATCATCCAAATATCTAGATAATCAACTGTTCAAACTTAAGAATGAACATATCAACTCATAGATAGGGGACTCTCTCACTAGAAGACATCTTACTAGGGATGAGAAAAGGGTTACAATCTTGAATGCTTCCATCAACCTTCCTTACGACTTCAAGAGAAGATCATTTGTCCAATATAAGGGTAGGACCACTTTGTATCAAGGGATAGGACTGATAACTTTCAAGCTTGGTGATTCTCCTTGACTTTGCTCTCCTCCTCGTGTACAACACTTTATTAATTTAAGCCTATAACTCTCATCAAATACCAAGTCTACTAATCTTAGGCATATTTATATGCGAATTAGCCAAAAATACACATAAATGGAGACTAGTTAGAGGATAAATTCATAAAGTCTAGGCGTTTTTAGTTTGATTTCACTTATTTTGCTAATATAGGGCCAAGTATGCCATTTAGTTGTGTTTTTACAGGTCTTGATTGAATCATGCTAGTCCGAAGTCACACCTGGACCTGAAGGAAGAACACAGGCCAGAATATAGAGATAGAAATTAGTTGAATCAGCAAAAATACTCAAGTGCGAGTCGTAGATCTGGGATAAAGTTGTGCAAGCTGATAAAAGGAAGAAAAAAGGAGCGAAGTAGAAAAACAGGCATAGTCCACATTGCGGACTTGTGCTAAAGTTGAGAAAATTGGTTCGGTCAGCAAAATATACGAAAACTCGGCTAGGACAGTCAGACACATCGCGGACATGAGGATTGCGAATGGAAAAATTTAGTGATGATATTTTAAAGTTATATTTTTCAAAAAACTGTAGGTTTTCATATTGGTTTTTATGCAAGAAGGAAGAGAGAATACTATAAACCTTGTTCTAAAGTGAATTTGGTTAGTTTCATCATTATTTCTTGATTGTTTATGCTTTCTAGTTCATTCATGGTGTACATAGTTACTATGAGTGGCTAAGTTTTCTTATGGGGTTGTAACCATATACAGTGTTTAGTTCTTGAATTTTGACATCTATGAATGGGTTTCTTTTGACTACTCTTGTGTTACTTTTATCAATACTTCATATTCTGGCCAACTAAGTGGTAAATTAGTTATTCATTTTGAATTCGAGAGATGTTGGAGTGAATAGAACGCAGTAATATAGGGAGGTTGTTTGACTAGGAAACTAGGTTGATTCATGTAAGGGAAACCCGTGACAACTACCCTTATACCTCGCTTGGTTCATAGTATAAGAAGATAATGTTAAAGCACTTGTATTGATCTATTTATCCCTGCTCAATCATGTTATTATGCAGTCAATAATGGTATATCGACAAAGGCGTGCAATCCTGTTTAGGTAATTTTAACCCCGTGAATCAGTATTCAGAAACTTAGACATAAGTACAAATTTTGAGACTAAACGAGGTTGTTAAGGTTACAATCCTTAAATTGCTCATTAAGTGATATTTCAACAACAAAAACCAATTTAGAGTAGAAGTAAATTAATTATTTAATTTCTTTCCATAAATCTCTCGATATTTTTACTAAAAGCAATTCAAATGTGCTGGCTTGGATTGTTCGCTAATTTCCTTTAAACCCATTGGGTTTGACATCCCGACCCCTTAACTAGGGCTGCTATATTATTTGTTAGACCATGTACATTTGCTTGCGCTGGGGAACAACATGTTTTTGGCGCCATTGCTGGGGATTTGAAGTAAATTGGTTGATTTTCTAAGTTGTCTTGTTTTGCGGCATTTGCAACATTTGATCTTAGTTGTGCTATTTTACACGTAATTGGTCACTAAACTAGAAGATTAGGATTCTTATTTTCGTCAATTAAAGAGGAGAGCAAGAGTCTTGTTCAAAACCCCGCTGATTGAATCATTAAACAGGAGCATCAAAAGGATAATGAAAAAGAAACTGATCCTGTTAGAGAGGAAATAGCAGACGAAAATCCACCTGCACTAGTACCTAAACCAGTGGCACTGAGGCCAGTTCGGGATGTGGTAATCCCGAGAACCACTTATGTCACTAGCTACTTCGTTAAGCTAGATCTCGGTGGTCGGTGGGAACTTAAGCAAAACATGGTCCAATTACTACACTCTACTGGACAGTTCATAGGGCTACCACATGCAGAACCATAAGTTTATCTCCAGAACTTCCTAGAGATTGTTGATACTCTCATCCCCGTAGATGTCAATAGAGACTGTATAAGGATGACTTTGTTCCTCTTCTCACTGTTGGGGGAAGCACGAAGGTGGTTGTAAATTGAGCTACTAACTCTATCACTTCTTGGGATGATCTTCCATGCAAGTTCCTCACGCGATTCTTATCATTTGGAAGACAGCTAAACTTAGGAGTGAAATTTTGAGCTTTAAGAAAATCTGTATCAAGCTTGGGACAGGTTTAAGACTCTTCTAATAAATTGTCCCCATATTGTCAAGCTAATAAGGTGTTAGTCCATACCTTCATTGAAGGATTGAAACCTACCATCAAGATTCTCCTTGATTCAGCTGCAGGTGGACAGGCATTGGAGAAGACATACAATGAATTGTATGCTCTTCTCAATCGGATTTGTCACGCCTAAAGTCCTATTAGGGTAGACTGGCACCCATTGCCTATAGAGAGTGGGAGAACCAACCTATATCTATGCACTTTCTATACATATTATAAGGGATTCCTACATTCAACATGCCTTTAAGAAAGTAAACAGTGATAACAAGCTAAAAGGAGATGCATATGGCTAGGCTGCTGGCGCTACGTTGTCTAAAGTATGAGACATGACCACACTTTAATTTACATAGTCTAAAAAGCCTCTAGGTAAGGAAAAGTATTTGATATAGGTCGGGATAGGCCCTGCCTCGACTAACTTTACAACACAAAAATATAAACTCTAGATACACAAAAATCCGAAGCAACCTGGAGCTTGGTAACAACAGCTGGATATCCTGTACTCCTACTAGGGAGATCTACTGACACCTGTACCTGCAATATGAAATACAGATCCCCCGTAAGGGACATCAGTACAAGATAATATACTAAATATGTAAGGTAGGAAATACTATATATGAAGCAACAACTCAAATAAAGCTATGCACTAGTGTAGAATAAGGGACCACCTTTAGTTATACTGTGGGATCATGTACTTTATGTTTTTTATTACTTTACCTTTATTGTATAAGCTGTGCACAACATATAATACAAATGACTAGCTGACTAGTGGTAAATCTATATCGGGATCGCCCCTAGTTAGGCCTTTCTTTTAACCCCTTGGGCTACCCCCCGTGATAGGATCGACCCTGGCTTGGTGATTCTTCCACCCCTCAGGTTATCACCCATCAATAAACAATATATTTTACTTTATCTTTCAATTACCCTTGAGATGATTCTTTTGATGGTCATAATATTGGAGCTGTACGACTGTAGATACAACATATGACATGTAAATAATCCCAAAAAATAACACCATAATGAAAAGAGTAAGTTACACAAATAATGAGATGCATAGGAGGTAGAACAACACATAAACTTTATTTAGTAGAACGAACTCGTGTATTTTCATATCAAACGTGTATGCAGATTTGAAGGTGACTATGTATGGGAGTATGTAAGCATGTGAGAGAATTGAGACACGATTAATAGTTGTGTTAGAGTCAGTAAGTGCCTTTATATGCCAAGGAGGTATCTATGTTTGATGCCAAATAATACGAAATCAAGTAGCCGTACATACCTCACTGTACGACCTCGCTATTACCTCAAGATAATCTTCCCTTTCTACAAATATTTAGCTATAACATAGTAGGAAATAAAACTAGCATTATTAGCCAATAGATACATCTTGGCAGCCCAATCGCATAAAAAAAACAACATACGGGCGGCCAGCATATAATTGTAAACCCGAGCGTATTCTTTCAAACTTTCCTCCCCTAATCATATTTTCTAATATATATTCCCATATACATATCATGTGCAGCCTATTTTAGTTCTATAACAGTCTTAAAATAGCCCATAAAGTAGAACACACAATAATTCTACGCAACATACAAATAGACAGCATAACGTTACACCACTTTGCTAAACTTTGAAGTCAACAATCCCGAACCTGTTTCAACTTTACCCAAACTATACTCAATATATCTATACATAAAAATAGTCCTAAAATAGTCTTACAGTAGTACTAAAGTAGTCTTGAAGGACGTGAGGCAATCGCCTTCCATTCATCAGCCCACAAGTTCGTACTAAGAACACAATTGTGATATCCTATAAGAACTCACTTTTGTAGACTATAAAAGTGGTACAGTAGCCTTTATACATCATTAAAGAACTAATACTCATTAAGAACAGTAGCATCCCTTCATAAATAGCCAACCAAAAAGAGAAAATCTTCCTAATAAACAAGAAAAAATGTATAACAATCTTGGAACACATATTGTCCAAAATTTCAACATATACCTAACCAACATAGTCTCTTGTTTTTCATGAAGAAACATTACTAAAAACACAACTATAATCATTGACCTTTACCTTCAAGGTGTAGGACTTCTCCAAGAACCCTAAAAGTCTCTTGTGGCTTCTTGTAAAGTCAAGAAAGAGTTGAGAGAAAGCTTGAAAGACAATCTGATTTTTTTTTGTTCAAGTTAGAGTAGCTTATGAGAGCTGTTTTAAACCCTTTTTAAAGGGGTACTTTTGCCGACTTACTAAGGTAATTTTTAGCCTTATTTTACTAAGTTGGTGATGCAACTTCTTTACCCTTTCACTTGGGCCTTATTGGGTTCAAATTGATTGGTCCTTGGCTGCCCATTTTCCCCTTTTCTCCATACTTAGTTTTAGGCCCAATCAGTCAAGTGGGTTGTGATGTACTTAGGCCCTTTTATTATCCATATTGGGCTATAAGTATTGTCCATTAAGCTGGTAAAATACAAGCTAAATTTACACTCTTAATATAGACTATATTCATAATAGACTTGGACAAATTCGATGTCGGGCCTCCTCTCCATTTAGCTAGAAAATTCAAGCTAAGCAAGTAGGTGTCTCACCTGCTAGCTTCCTAAGTCCTACAAGCGCCTCAATTCTCTCACTTTTTTTAGGGTCGTGATCTCCTCAGTTTGACTTAAAACTTATTTACATTCGAACGTCTCCAACGTTAGACATACATATCACCCTCTAAATTGAGATTCAAGCACTTTTAAAAATTGGCACTAATTTGAAAAGCCATATCATATTTCATTTGCATAGTATTAGTATTGTAAGATGTGTGGTGTTATATCCTCCCCCCCTAGGAACATTCGTCCTCGAATGTTAACACAATTGGATAGCTTAACCAAGTTTAAACCTTTACTTACACAATCTTTTGACAACACACTAAGAATTCACTCACACGTACCTATTAGTGTCCCAATTCTGCATGTTGGACTTCCTTTTAGCTTCAAATAAGTAAGGTTATTTTGATTTCATCGCTTCCTTGGCCTCCCATGTTATTTCTTCTGCTTGCTGGTTTCTCCAAAGTACCTTTACTGAAGCTATTTCTTTATTCCTTAGCTTCTTAACTTAACAATCTAGAATAGCAATAGGTACCTCTTCATATGTGAGATCTTCTATAACCTCTACGTCTCCAATAGGAATGATACGGGATGGGTCACTTATGTATTTTTGAAGCATTGAGACATGAAAAACTGGATGAACCATTGAAAGCTCCTAGGGTAGCTCTAATTCATATGCAACCTGCCCAAACTTCTTAATAATTTTATATGGCCCTATGTAATGTGGGCTTAGTTTTTCTTTCTTACCAAATCTCATAACAACTTTCATTGTAGACACCTTTAAAAATACCCAATCCCCTACTGAGAATTCCAGTCCTCTCTTTCTAGCATCCGCATATGATTTTTGATGACTTTTCTATTTCTGGTCGTTGTTGTATTACCTTAACCTTTTCCATGGCTTGTTGTACTAGATCTGGCCCAAGTAAGGTGGTTTCACCTACTTTAAACCATCCAATTGGCGATCTATATTTCCTTCCATACAAAGTTTCATAAGGTGCCATCTTGATACTCGCATGGTAGCTATTATTATAGGCAAATTCAATAAGTGGCAAATGATCCACCCAACTACCTTTAAAGTCCAATGTACAATCTCGCAACATATCTTCAAGTGTCTGAATGGTGCATTTTGCTTGACCGTCTGTCTGAGGGTGGAAAGATGTACTCAAATTCACTTGTGTCCCAAAACTCCTTTGGAAGAACTTCCAAAACTTTACAGTGAATTGAGCACCTCGGTCAGATTTAATGGAGATTGGGACTTCATGTAGCCTGAATATCTCTTTGAGGTATATCTTGGCATACTCTTCAGCTATATAATCACTCCTAACTGGCAAGAAGTATGCTAACTTTGTGAGTCTATCAACTATTACCCATATAGAGAGTCAAACTTTTGAAATAAGCGAGGCAACCCGGTAACAAAATCCATATGGATCATATCCCACTTCCATGTTGGAGTTCTATACACTGCATATAACCTCCTGGCTTTTTGGTGTTCTACTTTCACTCATTGGCAATTTGGACTTTGAGCCACAAATTCTGCAAGGTCCTTTTTCATGCCTCCCCACCAAAATATTTCCTTCAGGTCATGGTACATCTTAGTTGATCATGAATGGATGGAACATCAGGAATGATGGGCTTCTTCCATTATCCTCTTTCTTAATCCATTGATATCTGACACACATAATCTATTTTGGCAATAAAGTGCTCTATTTTGTGTAATTTCAAAGCCCTTCATTGTACCCTAACTCAACGTTTCCTTAAGCGATCCTAAAATAGGATCCTCAAACTATTTTTCTTTCACCTCCATTACTAATGAAGACTCTGCAGCATTATGTATAACAACCCCTTCCTTTGAAGTTTCAAGAAGAACTCCCAAATTAGCTAGTTGTCTAAGATCCTTATCCATTCCTTGACTTACAATGGCTTGGTCACTAGTATTCATGATTGCCTTACGACTTAGGGCATCGGCTACCGCATTTGCTTTTCCCAGGTGATAAAGTATATTAACGTTATAATCCTTTATTAGCTCTAGCCATCTCCATTGTCTTAAGTTTAGGTCTTTCTACTTAAAGATGTATTGCAGGCTCTTATGATCAGTATATATGTCAAGATGAACCCCATACAAATAGTGGCGCCATATTTTCAAAACAAACACAACCACTGCTAGCTCAAGATCATGTGTTGGATAGTTTTTTCTCATGTGGTCATAGCTGTCTAGATGCATAAGCAATTACCCTACCATGTTGTGTCAGTACACATCCTAATCCAACTCCTAAAGTATCACAATACACTGCATACCCCTCGGTGCCTTCTGGAAGTACTAGCACAGGTGCAAAAGTTAGCTTATTTTTTAGCTCTTGGAAGCTCCGTTCATATGTATCATTACATTGGAACTTGGTTGCTTTATGTTTCAACTTTGTTAGAGATGAAGAATTAGAAGAAAAACTTTCAACAGACCTTGTGTAATAACCTGCCAACCCTAGAAAACTCCAAACTTTCGTAGGTGTCATAGGCCTTGGCCAATCTTTCATAGCCTCTATCTCTTATGAATCAACCCTTATCCCCTCATTAGACACAGTATGACCCAAGAATGCCACTGATTTTAGCTAAAGTTCACATTTAAAAAATTTGGTATACAATTGTCAATCACGAAGAACCTATAACACTTGTCGTAAGTGATTTGCATGGTCTTCTTCTGATTTTAAATATACCAAAATGTCATCTATAAATACTATTATAAACACATTTGAGAATGGCTTAAATACCCTATTCATCATATCAATAAAAACTACTGATGCATTCGTTAGCCCAAATGACATAACAAGAAATTCAAAGTGACCATAGCGTGCTCTGAAAGCAGTCTTAGGTGTATCATTCTCCTTCACCCTCACTTGGCGATAAACTGATCTCAAATCAATTTTTGAGAAACATTTGGCACCCTATAACTGATCAAATAAATAATCAATCCTGGGGAAGGGGTATTTATTCTTAATTTTCACCCTATTTAATTGTTGATAGTCTAATACACATTCTCAAGGTGCCATCCTTTTTGCATACAAATATCACTAAGAGGACATACTAGGTCTTATAAAATCCTTCTCCAATAAGTCTTTTAACAGCTCTTTTAATTCACACAATTCTACCGGGGCCATTCTATATAGAGGGATGGAAATAGGTTGAGTGCCTGGAAGTAAGTCAATACCAAAATCTACTTCTCGTTCTCGAGGTAAGCTTGGAAGATCTTCAGGGAACACATCAACAAATTCCTTCACTACTGGAATTGATTGAAGAGTTGGTGATTCTGCCTCCATATCCCTCACTTAAACTAAATGACACATATACCCCATAGATATCATCTTTTTGGCCTTAAAATAAGAGATAAACTTACCCTTTGGCACCTCAATGTTGCCTTCCCATTCGAGAATTACCTCATTTGGAAAGTGGAAGTACACTCTCTTAGTTCGACAATCCACGGTGGCATAGTAAGAAGTTAACCAGTCCATACCCATTATAACATCAAATTCCACCATTTCTAGTTTAATAAGGTCAGCCAATGTGTCATGGTCACAAACAGTTACTACACAGTCATAATAAATCCTTCTAGCCATAATAGATTCACATGTTGGTATGGACACTTCAAATGGTTTGTTCAATAATTTGAGTGTTTCTCTTAAGTTTCCCAGCAACTAGTGGGGTAATGTATGATAGTGTAGAACCAGGGTCAATTAATGCATATACATTATGTGAAAAGATGGACAATATACCTGTGACCACATCAGGTGAAGCTTCCAAATTTTGCCGACTCCAAAGAGTATAAGTGGGATTTTGGACGCCGCTAGAGCTAGCTGCCCCTCTAACACCTCTAGCACGACCCATAGGTGCTTGTTGATCCCTACCTAATGGAGAAACTGAGGGTGATGACGCAACAGCTGATCTAGTAGGTTCTATTATATCACCCATATGTTTAATCGGGCAATCTCTCATCATATACCCTAGCACACCACACCAATAACAAGCATCTATACCAATATAACATATACCTGAATCACTTCTTCCACGCTATTTATAAGGCTACGTAGGGGTCATTTGCCAACCTACTGAATATCCTGTTGTCCGGGCACCTTGCCCTTTACTTCTTGGACCAAACTGATTACTTTTAGACTCTTGAAGTTGTGGTGGAGCACTGGCTGTAGAGTAGGAGGATAATGGCCTAGGCGGTCTATTATAAAACCGAGGCTTAAGATCACCTTGGGGTGGTGTAAACTACCCTGTAGACCTAGCCCTCTTGGACTGTGCCCTTTCTAACTCTTATGTCCTTCTCCTTTGCCTCTGAGCCTCCAATTTATATGCAAAAGCTTGCATTCTCGCTTTATCCATGTCTTGTTCAAGGAAGCAATGGTACAGTCTTTGACCAAACATATATCCAATCTATCCATATATCGATGAACTCTATCTGCCATAGTAGCAACTACATTAGGAGCATACCTGGCCAGAGAATTAAATTGAAGGCTATACTCCCTCATGCTCATATTCCCTTGGTAGAGATTCAAGAACTGATCTACACGAGCCTCTAGGATCTCTAATGGCAAGTAATGGTCAAGAAATGTCTCTTTGAACTCCTTCTATGTAGTTGGGGTGCATCTATATCGTTAGATTGCTTCCAAGCTTCATACCACAATATAGACACACCTTTCAACCTATATGTCACTAACTCGATAGCTTCTGTATCACTCACATGCATAACATCTAAAGTGCACCGAATTTGATCAATAAAGTCTTGGGGATCTTCATTAAGATATAACCCAGTGAAGGATGGAGGGTCTAAATTAAGAAAATCACATATCCTTGTGCCAGCTACCCTATTCGCACCACCTGCACCTATAACTGGACCTTCTTGTCTTTGACCTTGGCCAGTAACTATACAGATCAATAGTTGGACTGCATTTCTCAGATCCTACACGTTAGCATAAATAGGTGGTTCTGGGGAATTTTACTACTTCCAGGTTCATCAGGAGCTGGAGGGGTTGGAGATGTCTGTGATAGAGACTCCTCTTGAACCTCATTTCGTTGTATCGCCTGAGTGGGTATACCAGCCACCACTTCTTCTCGCCTAACTAGGTATACCAACCACCACTTCTTCTCCCTTCCCTTTACCTTTGTTTTGCCTAGTTTATGACATACTTGTTGTACAAAATAATTTAGGAGTTAGACATAATGCACCTATTACACTTGGCTCTACAGCACGATCTAAAGAATGAAAAGAAAGTAAGAACTCCTAAATGTCACGTAGCCTCCTGCTTATAAATGTGGTGCACAACACATCAATAAATAAGATTCTACATAGACATAGCTTTGTAGATTTCCTAGGATGACCTGCTTTAATACAACTTCCGTCACGCCCAAAGTCCAGTTAGGGCGGACTGACACCCATTGCTGATAAGGCCTGGGAGAACCAACCTATATCTATGCGCTTTTAATACATATTATAAGGGATTCTTACGTTCAATAGCCTTTAAGAAAGTAAACAGTGATAACAAGACAAAAGAAGATGCATATGGCTAGGCCATTTGGGTCATGTTGTCTAATGTACAAGACATGACCACACTTTAATTTACATAGTCTAAAAAGCCTCTATATAAGGAAAAGTATCAGATAAGGGTCAGGATAGGCCCCCCTCAGCTAACTATACAACACAAAAATATAAGTTCTAGATACACAAAAACTCCAAAGCAACCTGGAGCTTGGTAATAGCAGCTAGATATCCTGTACTCCTAATAGGCAGATCTACTGACACCTTTACCTGCAGCATGAAATGCAGGTCCCCTGCAAGGGACATTAGTATAAAATGATGTACTAAATATGTAAGGCACGAAATACTATATATGAAGCAACAACTTAAATGGAAATATGCACTAATATAGGATAAGGGACCACCTTTAGTTATACTGTGGGATCATGTACTTTATATTTTTTTTAATTACTTTACCTTTACTGTATAATTTGTGCATAACATACAATACAAATGACCAGCTGATCAGTGGTAAATCTATATTGGGATCGAAGCTAGTTAGGCTTTTCCTTTAACCCCATGGGCTACCCCCATGATAGGATCGACCCTAGCTAGGTGACTCTTCCACCCCTTGGGTTATCACCCATCAATAAACAATATACTTTACTTTATCTTTCAATTACCCTTGAGATGATTCTTTTGGTGGTCATAACATTGGAGATGTAGGACTGTAGATACAATATATGACATGTGAATAATCACAAAAGACAACACTATAATGAAAGAAATAAGTTACACAAATAATGAGATGCATAGGAAGTAGAACAATACATGAACTTTATTTAGTAGAACAAACTCGTGTATCTTCATATCCAAGTATGTCTGCAGATTTGAAGGTGACTATATATGTGAGTATATGAACATCTGAGAGAGTTGACACGCGGTTAATAGTTATGTTAGAGTTGGTAAGTGCCTTTATGTGCCAAATCTATGTTTCATGCCAAAAAATACAAAATCAAACAGCCTTATATACCTCTCTGTACGACCTCGCTATTACCTCAATATAATCTTCCCTTTCTACAAATAATTATCTATAACATAGTAGGTAATAAAACTAGCATTATCAGTCAATAGATACATCTATATCTTGGCAGCCCAATCTTATAAAAAAAACAACATACGGGCAGCCAGCGTATAATTGTAAACACGAGCGTATTCTTTCAAACTTTCCTCCCCTAATCATATTTTCTAATATATATTCCCATATACATATCATGTGCAGCCTATTTT
>JAOTQJ010005184.1:0-18547 GCA_025642045.1 Solanum sejunctum
CCTGTAAGCAGTGTGGAAGAAGTCATCCAGGTATATGTCATTTTGGGACAGATGTTTGCTATTGGTGTGGTATGCCAAGGCACGTGATAAGGGATTGCCCAAGGAGACATATGGGTGGTATGACACAACCTACTAGGTCAGTTGTTGCATCATCATCATCAGTTCCTTCAGTAAGTAGGGGCCAGCAAGCACCTACGGGTCGTGGTAGAGGTGAAAAAGGGGCAGCTAGCTCTAGCGGGGTCCAAAATCGCATTTATGCACTAGGGATTAGACAGAATTTAGAAGCTTCACCTGATGTGATCACTGGTACATTGTCCATCTTTTCACATAATGTGTATGCCTTAATTGATCCTGGTTCCACACTATCATACATCACCGCACTAGTTGTTGGGAAGCTTAAGAGAACACCCAAGTTATTGAATAAACCAATTGAAATGTCTACACCAACTGGTGAATCTATTATGGCTAGAAGGGTTTATTATGGTTGTGTCATAACTATTTGTGACCATGACACATTAGCTGATCTTATTGAGTTAGAAATGGTAGAATTTGATATTATAATGGGTATGGATTGGTTATCTTCTTGCTATGCCACTGTAGATTGTCGAACTAAGAAAGTGTACTTCTATTTTCCAAATGAGACAGTTCTTGAATGGAAAGGGAATGTTGAGGCACCAAAAGGGAAGTTTATTTCTTATCATAAGGCCAGAAAGATAATATCTAAGGGGTATATATGTCACTTGGTTAGAGTAAGGGACTCGGAGGCAGAATCGCCAACTCTTCAATCAGTCCCAGTAGTGAATGAATTTGTTGATGTGTTCCCTGATGAACTTCCAGGCTTACCTCCTGAACGAGAGATAGATTTTGGTATTGACTTACTTCCAGGAACTCAACCTATTTCTATCCCTCCATATAGAATGGCCCCAGCGGAGTTGTGGGAATTGAAGGAGCAATTGAAAGATTTATTGGAGAAGGGTTTTGTAAGACCTAGTGTATCTCCCTGGGGTGCACCAGTGTTATTTGTATGTAAAAAGGATGGCAGCTTGAGAATGTGTATTGACTATTGACAATTGAACAGAGTGACAATTAAAAATAAATACCCCCTCGAACCTTATCTCCATTTAGCTTGCAATTTTAAGCTAAGTAAGTAGATGAATCACCTATTAAATTATTAATCCATACAAACACCTTAATTCTATTACTTTATGATATCCTCAATTTAACATAAAAAAATGCATATACACAAAGCCTTCGTAAGCATTAGACGCCCATATCACCCATTAACACGAGAATCAAGCACTTTCAAGAATCGACGCTATTTTGACCAAACCATGCCAAGATTTATTCCCATACTATTGGTACTTGTAAAATGTGGGGTGTTACATCCAAGTTGTTGATATGGTCCTTAAACTTGAGCTTCATCAATATAGGAAAGTACCTCTCAAAAAGGCCTTCTACAAATCTACCCAACTAGTAATTAAACTCTGCGGGAGCTCAAATAGCCATATTGCAGCATTGCCTATGAGATATAATGGGAGGACACGAAGTCCCATAGCATCCATAGATAGATTTGGTAGTCCTTATCACACTCTTACAAACAAATTCCACATTGTGCAAGTGCCTTTGTGGACCCTATGATGGTAAGCTCACAAATAGCCCACAGTTCTGCAGCATTTAGTGTAACCCACTAGAAACTATAAACTTTGTGTCTGCCAGTAGTGGTGGCAATACAATAGCTCCTATCACATACATGGTCAAGGGATCAATTCTTTGTTGGCTTTAGTTACCACTGTGATTCCCTCCCCCTTTCTTTGGGATACACTGCGCTAGGCTCACCCATTCACTATCGGCGATCGGGTAGATTACTCATGCATCAAACTATTTAATGATCTCTTTGCATACAACCTCTTGCATAAGAGGGTTTAGGCACCTTTGATGCTCAATGCTTGACTTTTATTATTTGACTAATTGGAGTTTAGGTGTACATATCCCAGGTGGGATACCAATAATATCTGTAATAGTCCATCTGATGGTGTTCTTAAATTGTTTGAGCACCATTTCAAGGTTATATGCTTGCTTATCATTTAGATTTGTAGCTATTATGACTGGCAAGGTGTTGTTAGCTCCCCAAAGTACATATTTTTAATGTACTGGAAAGGCCTTCCATTCTAGCACTGATGGTTCTTCTATGGAACGTTTTGTGGGTGGTGACTCTCGATTTTGTAAATCTAGCGCTAGCTTAGTTTGGACCCTAGGACCATAATAAACCTCTAGAGCATTTATTGTCTCCTCATAGTCTGGGATACCATCACTATTGAAGTTCATCAATACTACCTCCAAAGTGTCAACACCCAATCTTGCTTCAAGTGGTACTTCTGGCTTAGCATCATCAACAGTCTCGATAATACAAACCACTCTCACATCATTATTTTTTCTTGCTTACTGACATACATTGAACACGACCTCATCCTTTCCAAATTTGAACTTGAGTTGGCCCTTGTCCATATCCACGAAGGTGCGATCGATAGCTAAGAAAGACCTTCCCAAAATAATAGGAACTTCAAAATCAACCTCACAATCAAGGATCAAAAAGTCTGTAGGAAATATAAATTTTTTCACTTTAACCAATACATCATAAAGTATCCCCACAAGCTTCTTCACCGTTCGATCTAAAATAACTGCATGCTAGTAGGAATAGGGGCTCCCAATCCAAGCTTCTTGTAAATCGCAAGGGGCGTCAAATTTATAATGATACCTAGGTCACATTGTGCCCTTGCGAACTCCATATCACCTATAGTGCAAGGTATAGTGAAAGCACCTGGATCTTCACACTTCTAAGATAAGGACTTCGTAGTGATAACATTGCAATGTTAAAGCTCTTGAGAAAGCTCCTGGCTCATAGTGCGCTTTTTAGTGACTAAGTCCTTCATATACTTAACATAGCCTAGCATTTTCTCCAAAGCCTCAATGAGAGGGATGTTGATAGGTAGATGCTTAAACATGGAGAGAAAGTTCTTGAACTTGCCTTCTTCCTCCCTCTGTTTGATTATATGATGGAAAGGAGGAGGAGACCTAGGGAAAGTCTTAAACTTTGGTGGTGCTTTAGCTGCTTCACTTACCCCATCATTTCCATGATCACCTCCTATATCTGCATCCTTTGTTGCAACTATCTCCTCACGAACATCTTCCTCATCAACCGACATAGGAGGATCAATAGTGCTCTTGCCACCCCTAGTAGCAACCGCTATACACTGCCTTCATTCTTAGGATTTTGCATTGTTTTACTAGGCAATGTATCCTTCTTATGCTGATTCAACTGACTTGACACTTGACCAAACTGTTGTTCAAGATGTTTAATAGCCATAGAATAGGACTTAATTATCTAATTTATGCTTGAAATGTTTAATTTCATGCCCCTTAAAGTCTTATCCAGTGTCTCAACCTTCTTGAACAAGTGGTCAAAAATCTTCTCAATTTTGGAATTGCTTGCACCTGCATCATGGTTATGTCGTGGCATATAAGGACCATTTTTGAAGCCTTCTTTATGACCCCAATCTACATCTGGAGCTTTGTTCCTATCATAATAACCACTATGGTTGTCTCTAAAATCTCATATCTACCATAGTTTCGACCTTGGTTTCCTTGAACTTGGTTTTCTTGACCTTAGTGCCAATAGTCCTGATTGGACCAATAGGCGTTGCTATGAGAACCGCTTGTCTTCTCATTCATAAAACAAGCATCCTCCTCATAGTATGGCTCCTCGCACATGGGTGCACGTGGAGGTTGGTGAACTACTACATTCACTCTCTTTTAGTTCTACTTTATCACTGCATCCATGCTTGTATGAAGCTAAGAAAGCTACTACATAATCTCTTCAATAATTTTGGCTTGCTCTGAACCCACAGTAATAGTATATGAACCCTTTATAGAAGATTTATCCCACTGTCCCCATACAAGAATTGTCTTAACCACTTGCTCCATACGCTTAACAATCCTTGCAAATGGTTGATCTAGAAACATTCCCCCCATTATAGTGTTAGCACAAGCCTGATTGTGCTCATCAAGGGCATAGTAGAAGATCTCCACCAAGGCATCATCAACTATCTTATGATTAGGTATGGTCCTTAGACATTTAGTAAACCACTCTCAAGAAGTACTTATCAAATCACCAGGAAGTTTCTCAAACTTGTTGATCTGGTCCTTCAACTTGAGCTTCTTCAATCTAGGAAAGTACCACTCCAAAAAGGCCTTTTACAAATCTGCCCAGCTAGTGATTGAACTCTGTCAGAGCTCAGATAACCATAATGCAGCATTGTTTGTGAGAGATAATAGTAAGACACGAAGTCCCATAGTATCCATAGATAGATTCTATGTCCTCATCATACTCTTACAAACAAAGCCATACTGTGCAAGTGACTTTTGTGGATCCTCTGATGGTAAGCCCGTAAATAGCCCACACTGCAGCATCTAAATTAAACTATTAGGAACTGTGAACTTTGTGTCTACCAGTAGTGGTGGCAACACAATAGCTCCCATCATATCCATAGTCATAGGGTTCAACCTGTATTGATTCCACTGGTAAGCATTGGCATTAAACTCTCGAGGCTGTGGAATATCCTCCAAAAGAGGTGGGTTCTCATTCCTATCATAATCATTATTATCCCAATTTAAGGCTGCATTGGCCACATTGTTGGCATTCTTTAGGGCCATTCTTTTTATAGTTCAGTAGAACTATAGGTCAACTGGAGTTAAGCGATTGCCTTAACTCCAAGTGTTGAGCATACACTACTCGTATACCCTGCAAAGAAACTAAAAAAACAAAAGTAAAATAAAGGGAACTAAGGATTAACACTCGAATTACTTAATGACTTAACATAAGTCTAGTCGTATTCCCCAGCAACGACGCCAGCATATTTGATATCGCCCAAGTTACACCTCTATTTTAGAGGATAAAGTGGTTGCTTTCAAGATATAAAACATAACTAGGGTTAGGGTCGAACTCACAGGGAATACGTAGACTCGTGAGAATTCACAAATAAGAAATTCAAATAGTTAACCAACTCAATTCCCCCTAAAAAAGGGTTTTGCAATAATCAATAAGAACGTAAACTAAACTGACTATCACGGAAGAAAATCAATAATAGAGAGCAACTAGGGTATTATGTTCCCTATTATTCCCCAACTCAGTACTACTGGATAACCCAATTTTTCTGTAGAATATAGCATGCAGGATACTAATTTAAGTTCACCAAACCTTTTGGCCTAGGCGAGTGGTGATATTCACTATGCGACTTGGCCCATCTCTACAGTGTACAATACTAACCATTACTTATAAGTCCCAGTACAACCTCTCCTCTGCCCAGTTTGGTTGATAAGATGAGAACACATCATCGAATCCTGTTAATCAATCTTTTTTCCTATTCATTACTACCTTGGTCTAGTCAGTAACACTAGGGGGTTCTAATGTTAGCCTTTGTTAGGAAACATGCAAAACGAAGAGAATTGATTAATACATGCATATACTCATTCCAAGAATTGCAAATTATCAGGGTTTACTTTGTTAGATCTTCATGGCTCCCACAACCTTGGTTGTGGATTTAGCAATCCATGCTATAGGTAGATGAAGAAATTATGAATTGAAAAAACATAATTAAACACTTACCCAATTGGATTGAGAATCAAGTAAATCCAAAAATTGATTGAGAATCACATGATTGCATTTCAAATTAATTCACAAGTGTATTCTCTCAATTTTCTCTGTAAGTATTGTATTCTAACCCTGATTACAAAGAATCTAGCGGTTCTCTCTGAAAAATAACCTAAAAATACTATTTATAAAAATTAGAAATTATAATTAAGTCCTTAATAAAATTGAAAAACTGGTTCGGCAAACTCCATTAAAGCTATTTACGACTCATAGTGTATTCCACAAGTCATGATCGGGGTCTCGTAATCTACTCCTGTGGTCTTGGACTTCTCTTCTACAACTTCACTTTGTGACCTTTAAATAGATTCGCAACTTGCATTGCTTGTTTGTAGGTTTCAACTACATCAAATTATCCTTCACTACAATTCTTCATGAAACCTAGCTATATGACTTATAGAATGCTCATGACTCGTACGTCTATCTCATAGAATTTAGCTTCCGATATCATCCCTCACTGGAATTTGTCACGAGACCAACTCTACAACTAGTAGAATACTCTAAACTCCATCGAGGGTCTCCTAAATCATCAAAAACCAAAAATCTTCTACAATTTTTCCCCAAGTCATAGCCAACCAGTAATCCTGCAAAACTAAACACAAAAATACATAAATTCCACAAATATCGCATTGAGAACACACAAAATCCTAAATTTTAAGTATCAAATATGTAGTATTTTGACAGCACATCAGTCTCATAGGAAGAAGTCCTGAGGAACCTAAAATTTGTCTAAGTCTGGAATCACTTTATGAGAGAGTTTATGGCCCGTAAGTGGTTTTACGAGTCAAACCTCATATTCATGGCTTAGAAGCAACAATCCTAGCAGCTCAACTTTTATGACGCCCTGATCCATGAGGCAAGGTATAGACCATAAGTGCATCTACGACCCATGGAAGGGGTTTTGTGGATGGCTCCAGTAGTTTTTAATAAAGGGTATTTTTGATATTTTTACTCTACCTAGGTCCTAAACTACATCATTTTGGCTACCCTAATTACCTTAATTGACATAACCTCTATAGAGTCCTATTCCTAATTCATTCAAAGCTTTTAATCCTCAAAATGCTCTCAAGGGTTCATAATATTTCTCTCTCTAAGTCAAGAGTTTCATTGAAGCAAAAGGTTAAAGGTTTGATTAAGGATTTCTAGATTTTCTTCTTCAATTCTAAAGATTCTATTTAGGTTTGTAGGGCTTCATTCATAGATTAGTTTTATCTATGAAGCCCAATCCAAAACCTCTTTTGTTAATCAAATTTCATGATGATTTCTTATGGGTTTTTAAGCCATGATTCCTAATGCATGGATTATGAATCCTATATAATAATTATAACTAATTATGCATGAAATATAATTAACTACATGATTTATCAAAAAAAGGTATGTGATTTGAAAGTATACATGATTAGGGCTTAATGACTTGATGGGGATTCTTTTATTGATGATCCAATTTGATTTGAATTACATATTTTCTCTATCAATCCTACTCAGTTGCATCGTTTTGACTCAAATGTTCGTGGACCCACACTTAACCCTATAGTCTCCTATGATAAAGTTATGAGCTTCTATATCTATAATCTCAAATATGAAAAACATGTTTTAAATGATGACAATGATGATATTATGAAAGCTATGATATTATGATAATAATGAAGTTATAAAAGTTGTGATCATGCAATGAGAAAAAAAGGTGATGAGAATCCTAATGTTTATGACAATGTTAAGGTGTGAATGTCGACCCACACTATGATGAAGGCAAGTAAATGGACTATTATTATGACATGATATTTCATGAAAGACTATAATAACTATTTTGAAAGCTATGAAAGTACGATTTTAATGAAGTATAAACTATGTTGAAAGCCATATATATGCATGATTTATGTATTCCATGGGATATGACTTAGCACCGAGTGGACTTGTGTGAGGGGGACTATCTCCAAGGATCCTTATATAAATCCTCAAGTACCATAACTATGTGCCACCATAGGAATGATGTTCATATTTTATGCCTTAAAGGTATGCTATTAGATCCAATTAGCTTATATGATAGACACACACCGTGCTAGGATAGAGCCTAAAAAGTGGGGTCCAATGGTGGTTCTCACCGTGCTAGGATAGAGCTTATAAGGTAAGGATCGCGTCTACCCTGGCAAAGCAGACTCCTCTTAGCTTGATGTAGAGTGAACGTCAAAATTCCATGTAATAGTATGCATAGTCTGATATGTCAGTTATGGTCTTATTCCCACATATATAAAGCTGTGAATGGATTTGATAATGCTTCTCCTTATGATTTTTAAACTTCCATACTCATACATATTATGTCTTTATCCTATTGATTGTATTCATGCATATTGATATTATTGTAACTTACTTAGAATCATGGTATACCCACATGATTGGTACATTCCATGTGCTAACACATACTTCTTTGCCTATATGATCTAATCATGTACGAATGGACGATGAGGTGACCATTCCATTTCATGGCTAGATTCAGATACTAAGATTGAAGATTCGTTGGTGAGTTCCCATGCTTGGGGAGCAAGCCCTATGATGTTTTCTTTTATGTTGATCCTTTATTACTTTTATTCTTTTGATGTACCCATTAAGAGTGATATGGTGAACTATGTGCTACTCCCCGCCAAGATCTATGATGTAGAGGCATGATTTGGACCTTAATGGATTAATGTATTTCCTCTAAGGGAACTGTGACTTATATTTTGATAGCCTTCTACTTGCTTAGGCTCTTATGTATGCTTATTTTACCTTATGAATGCCTATAATATGAACACAATGCTTGGATAACATGTCTTCAGGTATCACATTCGTCATGTCACGGCTAAGTCTGGGTTATGACAAAAATGGTAAAAAAGCACAAGGTTTGAAAGCCTCTTAGGGAGTCCAACATGCCGCTTCAAGTAGAGTCTTATTCATTGTTGTGAAGCACATCACATCCATTAATAGGGGTCTGTGAGACATTTTAGGAAAACTTCATTTCTTTTGTATTTTATGTCATGACTTCAAAGTGTCCATATCCTAACGCTTGTCCCATGGTGTTTTCAGAAATGGCTTCACGATGTGATCTATTGCTAAGAGAAAAGTATGCTAATGCGAACTAAGTTCCTCTGGCTTCACAAGCTCCCAAAGTCCCTCAAGTAGACCAAGTTTCTAATGATGAGTTTAGAGTCACAATCACCATATTGGATCAAGTCATTGCTTCTCCAAAGACTCCTACTCTGGCTCAAGATAAGAGATTTTTCTAGAATGAATCCCCTAGAGTTCCATGGTTCGAAAGTGGATGAGAATCCCCAAGAGTTCATTGGTTAGGTGTATAAGGTGGTGGAGATTATGGCGGTGTCTTCTGAGGAGAAAGCCGAATTAGCAGCTTATCAACTTAAGGGAGTGGCTTAAGTTTGGTTCACTCAATGGAAGTCTGAGAGGTTCGATGGAGGTGCTATTGATTGATAGATGTTTAAGGCCACTTATTTGGTCTATAGTCCTATTGGTAAGTCAATCCTAACCAAGAAAGTCTATCGAAATTCTCCCGTGTCAGTCTTACATAAAGTTTTTCCATATGATCTAGTTGAGCTTCATATGACCGATTTTGATATTACTTGGTATAGATTGGTTGCATGCATCCTATGCTTCTATTTATTGTAGGACTCATACAGTCACATTCCAAAGGGAACCAATTTTGTGTTCAAAGGGAAGTTTGTCTCTTATCTGAAAGATATGAAAATAATTTCCAAAAGTTGTCTATATTATGTTATTTGAGTCATGGATATTGAGTCTTATGTACCTACTCCTGATTAGGTCCCCATTGTAAAAGAGTTCCCAAATGTTTTTCCTGATGACTTACCCGGTATTCCTCTCATAAATAAAGTTGATTTTGGTATTGATCTATTGTCCGAAATCCAGCCTATTTTTATACCTTCATATCGTATGGCCCCAAAGGAGTTGAAAGAATTAAAGGAACAATTAAAGGATTTTCTTGACAAAGGTTTCATAAGGCCTAGTATGTTACTATAGGTACTCCCGTATTGTTTGTAAGGAAAAAGGATGGTTCACTTCGGATGTGTGTGGATTATAGGCTATTGAATAAAGCAACCATCAAAAACCAGTATCCACTTCCAAGGATCGATGACCTATTTGATCAACTACAAGGTGCAATATACTTTTTGATCTCTGGTCTGGATCTCACTAATTGAGAGTGAAGGAAGATGACATCACAAAGATGGTATTCAGAACTTGATATGGTCATTTTGAACTTTTGGTTATGTCATGTGGACTAACAAATGCTCCTGCCACTTTTATGGACATGATGAATGTCATAACCCAAGCCTAGGACCTAGATGTGATCGGTGAATGAGGAACCTGAAGGAACCCCAAATAAGCCTCATAGCATATCATTACACATCCTTGGTCATGGAAGCAATTAAAATGATAATGAGAAATAAGTATAAACAACGGAATTAGGACTAAGGATAAAATTTTCATATCATAACATCAAAAAACAAGAGAGTTAAAACTCATAACATAGATATATATCATGTCCAACAACACTTCTACTATATAGATAAGAGCGGGAGCCAAGACAAGCAATCGGGCTCATCCTCATCGTCAATATATAACCAAACGAAAGATAGTCTTAATACATAGTGAGAGATCATAAGCAAAGTCTTCGAACTAGAGGACTCACCAATAAGCTTGAAGGACAATCAAACTAGCCACGTGGAGGAGGAGGCTGATCAAGCGGTGCTCCAATTCCTACATGGTGACATCATATAGGCATAGAGTATGCATTAGTAAGTTTGAATGAACTAAGTATGTAAGGATGCAATGCAACAAAGATAGGCAACATAGGCAAAAAGCATAATCATAAGTAATGAATAACATACTAACAATAAGACATGTATGAATGATATTTGAAGTAAAACATAGGTGTATAGAATGTAAAATATGTGTAAGAAGAGACCACTAAACATTGGTGGATCGTCATACCTTACCACCCTTGGTGATCAAGGTACAAACCCCATCAATAGGTTGGTGGATCTTAGCACTATACCACCCGTGGTGCCGGAGTATAAACCCTCCAATAAGTTGATTGGTACAAACCCCTAACAAGGTTGATGGATAGTCATACCCCGCCTGTGGTGCCAGAGCACAAACCCTCTGATAGGATATCAAAGTACGAACCCCTTGATAAGGTTAGCCCACTGCAACCCCCGAGTAGGGAATGATCACATTCCAACACTATATAGAGAATACCATATAGATACATTCACTTCATTATCATATCGTCCTCATATGCATCATTCATTTTATCATCATTTGATCATCATACCATCATCACATAATCATTCAACTCATGAGACGTACATTGGACCTTCTATTCCTCAAGAAACCATAACCGGACATTTTATCAAACACCTAGAGGTTGTGTAGTGCTAGTGTAAAACCATGCAATTCAAGAGTGTTATCATGCTAGAAAATCCAATGTAAAACCATCAATAGATACTTGGTAACACCCTAAAGTAATATACATTGGAACGCTTCATCAAATCTTACAATAGAACTTGGTTTTATAGCATAAAACATAGAAAAATAATATCAATTTCATAAACCCCAACATAGTGTGCAGTGTTTTTCATAATAAATAATACACATGAGTAAATTATCTTTAAATCATGCAAATTTAAGTAAAAGAAATCTTGGGTATCATGGGTGAAAGAAACCCATGAAAGAAACTCACATACTTTAGCTTTGGGAGATGAACTTGATGAAGATTGGAGATGGAGACATGAAGCTTGACTGCAATCCTTAAGATCCAAAAATGGTTTTGAGACTTGAGTTTAGGAGTAAAATATTTGACTAAGTGTTTGAATGAGTATTAGGGAATGTTTTGAATGAATGAGGGTGAAAAATGTCTAAGTAAAGGTATTTTCATGTTTGGTAACATTTAGGCCCAAGACTTAAAAGTCTTGGACCAAAGTCAAAACTGGGGCAAAATTAACACTAGTGCACGCGAAAAGCTTACTGGAAATTACATTTTGGAAATTTCAAATTTTGATATGGTTACTCTAAAATCGGGGTTAGAGCTATTTCCCACTCAATTTGACCCTCTGAATAAGAATATGAAGTCAAATTTTCAATATCGCACACGGATTTTGAGATACATGAAAATTACGATTTTGGGCACTTTCAAGGCACATTTTCGAGCAATTTTTGGAATCATTACAATATCTCCCCCTTGGCAACATTCGTACCCAAATGCCAAAGAGACATATATGAGAGTCAAAAACATGAAAATTAAAGCCCACATAGATATGCAACAATGCACTTAAACATTATTTCAAAAATCTCATCATAAGTATAAAACCATCGTGAACTAGTCAATTTAAACATGAACATATGCAATGACATGAGGACTGAACTTAAGACTTGAGACCCCATAAATGACTTAGATTAAAACCTTAGGCTTGAGTAGAGTGGAAAAGGTAAGGATATCATTTTTGCATGTCCGCCTCAGCCTCTCAAGTAGCACTTTCCACCTGTTGATTTTACCAAAGGAGCTCAATGGAAGCCACCTCTTTGTTTCTCAATCTCTTCACTTGCCTATCAAAAGTTTGAACCGAAGCCTGTTCTTATGTCAAATTGTCTTCAACCACACCCACAACAACAAAAGGCACAATAGTATTCAGATCACCCACACATTTCCTCAACATAGACACATGAAACACCGAATGAACCAAATCTATTTCTCTAAGAAATACCAACTCATAAGGTACCTTGCCAACCATTCTCATCAACCTATAGGGACCCAAATATATTAGTCTCAACTTGCCCTTCTTACCAAAATGGACCACACCCTTCATGGGTGACACCTTCAAATAGACCCAATCATCAACCATGAATTCAAGCTCCCTTCTCCTCACATTGGCATAAGACTTCTGACAACTTTGGGCCATCTTCAATCTTTCCCTAATCATCCTAACCTTCTAAAGAGCTCCCATAACCATATATGGTCCTAATAAGGCCACATCACCAACCTCAAACCACCCTACTGGTGATCTATAATGTCTACCATAAAGAGCCTCAAGAGGAGCTATACTGATGCTAGAATGATAGCTATTATTGTAGGCAAACTCAATCAATGGGAGATGATCATTCCAACTACCTTTTATCTCCAACATAGCATATCCTCAAGGGTTTGGGTAGTCCTTTCAACTTGGTCATCCATTTGAGGGTGGAAGGTTGTAGAAAGCTTAACTCTAGTACCAATACCCCATTGGAAAGATGTCCAAAATTGTGAAGTAAATTGAGCTCCACGATCTGATATAATGGATAAAGGAATCCCATGAAACCTCACCAATTCATGGATGTATAACCTTGCATAATCTTTGGTCCCATATGTGGTCTTAACTAGTAAAAAGTAGACAATTTCGTCATCCTATCAACTATAACCCAAATAGAATCAAAAACTTTTCTAATCTTGGGTAACCCAATCACAAAATCTATATTCATCACTTCTTACTTCCAAGTCAGAATCTCTATGTCATGGGTTAGGCCACCTGGCCTTGATGTTTGGCTTTGACTTGTTAACAACTACGACAACCAAAAATGGATTTGGTAATGTCCCTTTTCATGCCTCCCATCAATACACCTCTCTCAAATCTCTATACATTTTGGTGGAACCGGGGTGGATAGAATAAGAAGAGATATGAGCCTCAGTAAGGATATTTTCTATCAAACCATCAACACACAGTACACACAACCAACCTTGGTGCCTAAGGCACCATCTACCCCTTGTGAGAAAACCTCCAGCTTGCCTTCTTTCACTAAGGCCTTCAATTCTAACAAGGAGGGATCAAGATCTTGTTTTGCACTCACCTCATCAACCAAAGAAGACCTAAAACCATCCACAACAACAATATCACCACTACCAACCTCCCCCGATCTGATCCCCATTCTAGTCAACCGATGCACTTCCCTATCCATCTCCTTCTCACCACCATCAACATGAGCTAGGCTACCATGGATACCCTACTTAAGGCATCTACCACCACATTTGCCTAACTCAGATGATAATGCACACTTATATCATAATCTTTAAGAAGTTCTAGCTACCTCTTTTGCCTCAAGTTGAGATCTATTTGAGTGAAGACCTATTAGAGGCTCTTATGATCGATGAACACATCCACATGCACCCCATACAAATAATGTTGCCATATTTTCAAAGCAAATACTATGGCGGCCAATTCAAGATCATGGGCAGGGTAGTTTTTTTCATGCACATTGAGTTACCTAGAAGCATAGGCTATCACCTTACCATTTTGCATTAGCACATAACGAAAACCAACTTTAAAAGCATCACAATAGACCAAAAATCTCTCAAGCCTATCTGGTAGTGACAATATAGGAGCAGACACAAGCTTATCTTTCAAGATTTGGAAGCTCCTCTCACATTAATCGGTCAACACAAACTTAGCCTTCTTTTGAGTCAGTTTTGTCATAGAGGAAGCAATAGAAGAGAGAACCCATTCACAAACCTCTGATAATAGCCTGCTAGGCCCAAAAAGCTCCTAATCTCTAACGGGGTCAATGGTCTATGCCAATTTCTAAATCACATCGACCTTCGTAAGATTCATCTTAATACCATCCCCCGACACCATAGGTCCAAGGAAGGCAACCTCCCTCAATCAAAATTCACATTTTTCATATTTAGCATACAATTTCTCATCCCTCAAACTTTACAACACAACCCTCAAATGAGCCTTATGCTCCTCCTCACCATGGGAATAGATCAAAATATCATCAATGAAGACACAACAAAGGAATCAAGGTAGGGTTTAAAAGACTGTAATACCCCCCACTTGCTTAGGAATACCCCCATAATAGTAATTCCCTTATATCTCAAATCAGAGATATTTAAACACCCCTCTATGTAGCTCAGAAAGACCCTATGATGTATTTTTTTCAATATCTCAAAATACATCCAGAATTTTGCAAATTCAACTGCATATTCTTATTTAGAGGGAAATATTGTGTGGCAAAATGAGTACTTACAAGGTATACTTTGTCCATGCCAATAAAAATAATTTTTGGTGAAACTTTACAAAAATAGTAGTTGTCCTCAATCGATTCGTGATGCAGACCAGTTCCAAAGTTTGATCTTTTTCACTCCAGGGCAATTAGCTAATAACCCTATACTTATATAATGAAAATACCTCATTGTCTAGTCATTTTGAGCCCTAAAAACCAACCAAAAACCTCTTAAAATCCTCTCTAATCTTCATCAAATTCTCTACCTATTCTCAACGTTTTCAAGAAGTCTTGTTGGAATTCAAGGAAACCAAGTCAAGATCCAAGTCTTCCTTAAGATTCAAAAGTTCCAAAACTCATCCGAATCTAAGGATTTCATTCAAGCTTCAAGCCTCCATTTCAAATCTTCTTCAAGAAACCCTCCAAAGTCAAGGTATGTAGGTTTTAGCCATTAGGTTCTTCCAACCATAGTGCCCTAATCTCTATTTTACTAAATTTGCATGATTTGAAGTTGATTTTACAAATGCGTTTACTATTATGAATGTGTCTATGAACTATGTTAAAGCTATGTAAAGTTGTGATTATTTTGCTATATTTTGAGCTATAAATCTTGGATCTATTGTAAGATTTGATTAGGGTTTTTGGTGTATATTGCTTGAGGGTATTGCAAGATGTTGATTAATGGTTTTATAATGGATTTTCTTGCATGATTTCATCTCTAAATTGCATGGTCTTATACCCCTATTATACACCCGCCAAGTGTTTGATAAAATGTCTGGATATGATTTCTTGAGTAGGTGAAGGTCCAAAGCATGAGACATGATATGAATGATGTTATGATGATGAAATGAGATTATGTATATGATTATTCTGATATGAAGTATTGCACTAGAGCATATGATAAATCTTATATAAAGTATTGTATTAGACCATACCCGATCTGGGGGTACAAGAGCACGGGTAACCATATTAGGGGTTTATACTCATCAACCATGTGAGGGGTTTATACTTTGTCACCGTGTTGGTAAGATGTGATTACCATCAACTATGCGAGGGGTTTATACCATAAACCACCAAGGGGTTTATACCTTGAACAACTAGCTTGGTCTTTTCTTCACATATGATATCCTATATGAGCATGAGTTACTTAAGCATGTTTTACTTCACTCATCATTCATACATGCCATATTGTTATTATGTTATTTGTTGCTTATTATTATGAATTTTTATTATGATACCTATTTCTTATTGCATTACATCCCTACATACTTAGTACATTCAAGCGTACTAACGCATACTCTTGCCTACATGATATCACCGTGTAGGGATAGAAGACCAAGTTGATCATCCTTCTCCTCCATGTGGCTATTTCAGTGCTATTCAAGCTAGTTAGTGAGTCCTCCACTTTGGGGACCTTATCTATGATTCTTCTGTTATGTATTGATATAATTTTCTTTATTGTTTATTTTGACTATAAGGGTGAGCTAAGTTACTTTATCTTATCCTTCGCTTTTATCTATCTAGAAGAGGTGTTGTTGGAAAAGATATGTATTTGTGTTATGAGCCTTGACTCTTTCATCTCTTGACTATGATATTATGCAAGCTTTTCCGTAGTCTCTTTCCCTTGTTTTCCAAAATTTTTCATAATTACTTAAGTATTGATCCTCCTTTAGTCCCAATTCCCTTTTGTTTATATTTCTTATGTTGTTTTACATTGCTTCCAAAACCAAGGATGTGTAATGATATGCTAAGACGCTTGTTTGGGGTTCCTTCGAGTTCCCCATTCGCCGGTCACCTCTAGGCCCTATGCTTGGGTCGTGACAAGCTTGGTATTAGAGCACTAGGTTGATAGATCCTTGAAGGAAAACACACCACATCAATTAGAGTCTTATTCATAGTTGTGTTGTGCACCACAACTATGAGTAGGAGGCTATGAGGCATTCTAGGAAATGTTTTACTTCTTTATGATCCATGTCATGCAACAGAGTTAGGTCCCCTAGGGCTTATTGGTACCCTCTAACCGCTACATTTCAGGATATGTCTCAAGTTACTCTAGATGGTGCTATGGTTAATGCAGAGATTTGCAATGCTCTATGGAAAGTGGCCAAAGTTGCGGCAAAATTAGCAACTCACCTCGATCAACATGTAGGTGCTCCCAGGACTTCTAATGGTTAGAGGAGAGGAAGTGAGGCCAAAAGGACCCGTAATGTGGGTAAGTTCCAAAGCTCCAAGGGGGAACATAGAGGTGGTATTGTGCCTTATGCTAAGTACCCAAAATATGGTATAGGCCATGATAGCCCTTGCTTGAAAGGTACTAATGCTTGTTATGATTGTAGAGAAATGGGTCATAAGGTTAAGGATTATCCTCATAAACATAATAAGAGCAAAAGAGGTGATGGGGGGATGACTAATCCCAAGTGTCCTACGTCTAGGATGGACCATGGTGGCCCATGTTGGAAGTACACGGGTGTATGCTTTATGTGTGGTGAGATAGGCCATAGAATTTTGGATTGCCTATATGGCTGACTTTTTGATCGAGGTAGTCATGTTGATCACGTGGCTCATGGAGGGGATGAGATGCCTGATGTTATTACCAGTAAGTTGAAGTTTTCTTGGCTTTGTTGTACATACATTGATAGGACCGATGTGCCACTATTTCTTCTCTATTCTTTTGGTTGCTAGTGGGGCTTCTTGCATGCCCAAGTTAATGTGTGGAACTTTAGTTTGTATCTTTTTGTTGAGTACATTATTGTTAGAAGGTTCATAGGTGTTGATCCAGTTTCGTATTGCATTAAGTCATGCTTGCGACTTGTTGGAGTTGGTGTGGTGGATTTGATGTCATGCTAACGATGGAATGATTGTTTGCATATTGTGTCTTCATTGGTGGTAGGACCCATAGAGTTAGATTCCGACTCTTAAATGAGCCCATCTTTGAGTGGGAGGTTATCAAATGGTAGCAAGAGAGCCATTTCATGTCTTAAGGTATAATTAGTTTCTAAGGGGTTGCATTTATCATCTTGTGAGAATTGGTGTTGAACCTACATTTTTTGCTTATGGAATTGTCATTGGTGGTAGATGAGACCTTGAATGTCCCTTCTCGATGTTTGAAGTTGGGGTAGTGTCTTTTAGTTTGACTAGTACGTCGGGTATGCCTATAAGTCTCATGTCTAAGATATTTAGTCCCCACTCTAATAAGTTTATGGTGGTTTTGGTGATGATAATATGGTTCGTTCCCTAATGAGGTAGTGCACATAAACCATTTGAGGATAGTGCTACAAGTTCAAGGAAGAAGGTTAGGTGCTAAGTAGGAGATGGGTATTTTTGAGGTAAGAGGTTGCTTTCCTTAGGTGTGTGGTGCTGATTAAGAGTATTAAGGTGGACCCTAGTAAGATAAAGGCAGTTAGGTGTTAGCCTAGACCTTAACTTCCTTGGGTATTAGGAGTCTCTTGGGTTTTGTGGGCTATTACCAGAGATTTTCAGTAGGTTCTCTTCTATTGTTACTCTTATGACTTATTTGACCCTAAGTAAGGCCATCTTGTGACAGAAATTTTGAGTAGGGTAATTTGATAGGTCCGGGAGTTGCTATTTCTTGTGTTATTCCTTGGTGCTAGTAGGATTCATGTGTATGTGGGTTGATCCTTGATCCCTTCAAATCAAGGAGACCCAAAATTTATTTTCAAGAAAACCTACATTGATTTTACTTATTTTAATTTGAGATTTGAATATTATCATCATCATCATCAACATACCCCAGTGCCTCAAAAGGCTCCCGCTCATTGCAGGGTGAGGGGGGGTCGGATGTAC
>JAOTQJ010005194.1:0-18547 GCA_025642045.1 Solanum sejunctum
GGTTTGAAGACCCTATTCATAAGATCCATGAAGATAGTCAGTGCATTTGTCAACCCAAAGGACATCACACAAAATTCAAAATCACCACACCTAGTCCGGAAGGGCATCTTAGGAATATCAAACACTCTCACCTTTACTTGATGGTACCCATAACAAATATTAATCTCATTGTAATGACCTCAAAAAGTGCCCAAAAATATGCCTCCGAAGTGCCCCAAATCATAATTTTCATCTATCTCAAAATCTATGCGCGACATAAAACATACGACTTCATACTCTTGTTTAGGGGGTCATTTTGAGTTAAAAATTAGTCTAACTTCAATTTAGGAGAAAATAATTAGCAATTGATATTTTCCAAAAAATGATTCCCAGTGAGCTTTTCGTGGGCGCGCATTAGTGCATTTTTTTGTTCAGTTTTTACTTCAGCCTAGGACTTTTACATCTTGGGCCTAAGTGTTCCCAAATGTGAAAATACCTATAGTTAGCCATTATTCACCCTCATATAATGCACAATATTCCTCAATACTCATTTTAATACTTAGCCAAATATCTTACACCTAAACTCAAGTCTTAAAACCCTCTTCGAATCTAAGGATTTCTTCTTAAGCTTCAAGTCTCTATCTCCAATCTTCATCAAGTTCATCTCAGAAGCTAAGGTATGTGGGTTCCTAACATGGGTTACCTTCACCCAGGATAGCCAAGCTCTCCTTACTCAAAATTACATAATTTAAAGTTGATTTATTTATGCGTCTTATTCATTATAAAATTCACTACACACTATGTTGGGTTTTACGAAATTGTGATAGTTTTACTATGTTTGGAGCTATGAATGTAAGATTTATTATGAAAATTAATGAAGGTTTTTAGTGTATATTGATTGAGGGTATTACCAAGTATCTATTGATGACTTTACAATGATTTTTCTACCATTGAGTTGCATGGTTTTACACAAGAATTACACACCCTCTAAGTGTTTCATAAAATGTCTAGTTATGAAATCTTGAGAAATTGAAGGTCTAACTTATGTCTTATTAGATAAATGTGTATATGATGATGAAATGATGGTAAAATTATGATGGAATAATGATGAAAAGGAATGTATGTTTATGGTGATGAAAAGAGTATGTGTGTGTGTGTGTATGTGATATTATCTCTATATGGTATTGGGGATGACCAAGCCTAGATCGGGGAGGATTGTAAGCTTGGGTAACCAGTCAAGATCTTAGTACCTTGATTGCTAATCTCAGGGGGTGGTAGGTGGGGAAATCTTGTTGGGGGTCGGCACCCATCAACCTTGATGGGGAGTTTGTACTTTGTCAATCTAGATGGGGGGTTTGTACTTTATCAGCCTCAATGAGGGAGTTTGTGCTCCATTGAACTAATGAAGGTATTCGTACCTCATGTTCTTATCTAAGGGGGTAGTAGGACTTGGCTTGCACAATAATTGTCACTCCTTAAACTCGCATTATGTTCTATATAAATGTGGTTTTACTTTAAGCATCATTCATACATGCCATATTGTTAGTATTCTATTCTTTGCTTATGATTATACATTCTTTACCTATGATTCCTATCTCCTATTGAATTTCATCCTACATACTTAGTATATTTAAAAATTTTAATGTATACTCTATTCATCATGATATCACCATGTAGGAATAGGAGCACAAATTGATCCTCTTCCTCCTCCAAATGGCCAAAATGACTATCTCTTAGGCTTATTGGTGAATCCTCCATTTTGTTGATGTTGCTTATGATCTCTAGCTTTGTAATATGACTATGTTACTATTATTCATATATTTACTATAAGGGTGAGCTCGGACATATGATGTGGAGCTCACTCTTACCTATGTAATAGAGGTGTTGTTGGACATATTATGTATCCATGTTATGAGCTAATATTCTATTGGCTCTTGTTATTTATGATATGAAAGTGTTCTCTTAACCATGGTTCTCCCAACTTACTATTTATTATTGTATTTTATTATTTTTATGACCAAGGATGTGTAATAATATTCTACGAGGCATGTTTGGGTTTCTTTAGGATCCCTCTTCGCCGATCACATCTGGGCCCTAGGGTTGGGTTGCGACAAAGGTGGTATCAAAGCACTAGGTTATTAGAGCCTTAGAGTCAAAAACACTATGTTGATTAGAGTATTATTCATGGTTGTGTTGTGCACCATAAATATGAGTAGGAGGCTATGAGACGTTTTAGAAAATATTTCCTTCTTCATATTCTAAATCATGCTATGGTGTTGAACTAAGTTTTTCCCTTAATGGTTGTTCTTTGCTATTTTAGATCATGCCTAATACGAGGGTAAGATGATCTACCAAGCCCCAAGAGCAACCGTCTGATGGAGATCTTAGGATGCTTTCACCTATCTTACACAAGTGGTGGCTAAACAAGACAACCAAGGGGCTGAAGCCCCTCATGCTCCTACATCGGCTTCTCGAGTAAAAGACTTCATGAGAATGAATCCCCAAGAATTCCATGGGCCAAAGGGTAGTGAGGACCCTCACGAGTTCGTTGATGAGGTCTACAAAATTTTGTCCATTATGGGTGTAACGCCGGAGGATAAGTCAGAGTTGGTGGCCAACCAACTCACAGGGATAGCATAAATATAGTACAACCAATAGAAGGAGGAAAAGGGAGTCAACTATATGGTACTTTATGAGGGATTTGAGGTGGCCTTCCTTAATCGGTTCCCCCCCTGAACTTAGGAAAGCTAAATTGGTGGAATTTGAGAATTTGAGATGACAATCTACAAGTGTGAGGGAGTATGCTATCAAGTATACCCAACTCTCTAAGTATGCTCCAAATTTGGTGGCCGACTCTAGGTCTAGGATGAATAAATTTGTGATGGGTGTTTTAGACTTAGTTAGTGAAAAATTCCAGTCTGATATATTGATTAATAATATGGACATGCCACGTTTGATGACCTACGTCAAATAAATAGAAGAGGAAAAATTGAGGAAGAAAAGGGGGTAAGAGGCCAAGAGAGCCTGTTTTGAGGGTACGTTCCAAAGGAGTTGCTAGTTCCATCAAGGCCAGAGGTCTACTCATGCATTTGATAAGAGGATTGCAAATGATCTTCCGAGGGTCCAATGTGTTAGGGGTATTGTTCCTATTATTGTGTGTTCGAGGTGTGGTAAGGGACATGGTTTCCCATGTTTGAAGAATATCGGTGCTTGTTATGGTTATGGGGAAATGGGTCATAAGGTGATAGATTGCTCTTGAAACCATAACAAGAGCAAGGAGGGTTGTCCACAAGGTGCTAATGCGGTCCCGTTGGGGAGATGTTGCTGACAAGATGGTGCCCGAAGGCACACTCGGTTCTATGCTTTGCATGATAGGCAAGGGGTTGATGAAGTCCTTGATGTTGTTACCAGTATATCGAAAATATTTGACTTTGATATGTATGCATTGATTGATCCGAGTGCTACTTTTTTTTTAGTTAACCCCTTTGTTGCCAAAAAGTTCCATATTTACCCCAAGTTGTTGCAGGAGTCATATGAGGTATCTATTCCTATTGGTGCATCTATTGTTCCTAGAAAAGAATTTATAGAACTTGTCATATTTGAACTTTGCATAAGATATTGCCTTATGATCTTGTTGATTTAGAGATGGTTGATTTTGATATTTTTGGAATGGATTAGTTGCACGCGTACTATGCTTCTATTAATTGTAGAACCCATAAGGTAAAATTTCTATTTCAAAATGAACCTATCTTGAGTGGGATATTTAAGATATAGTTGTCAAGGGTAGTTCATCTCTTTCATCAAAGCTTGTATGTTGATCTCTAAGGGGTGTCTTCACCATCTTGTGAGGGTTAGGTATGTGGAGTCTAAAGTCCTCCCAATAGAGTTGGTTTTGGTTGTAAATGTATTTCTTGGTGTCTTCCCAAATGACCTTCTTGGTGTTCCTCCCAAAAGTTAAATACACTTTGGCATACACCACTTCCCCGATACTCATCTATTTCTATTCCCCCTTACCCTATGGCCCCGATGGAGTTGAAGGACTTGAAGGAACAACTGAGGGACTTGTTAGAGAAGGGATTCATTAGGCCTAGACAATTGCCTTAAGATGCACCTATCTTGTTTTTGAAAAACAAGGATAGGTCACTTAAGATGTGCATTGACTACCGGCAACTTAATAGGGTCACCATCAAGAATGGGTATCCTCTTCCAAGGATTGATGATTTGTTTGACCAATTACAAGGGGCTAGCCATTTCTCTACTTGATCTTCAGTCTGGGTATCATCAAGTGAAAGTGAGGGAGTGTGATATTCCCAAGATGGCCTTCCATACTAGGTATGAGCATTACAAATTTGTGGTGATATCTTTTGGGTTAACTAATGCACAAACCATATTTATAGACCTAATGAATAGGGTATTTAAACCCTACTTTGATTCCTTTGTTATGGTCTATATTGATGACATTTTGATCTATTCTCATGGTGAGAAGGAGCATATAGCTCATTTCAGGGTTGTTTTGCAAAGTTTGGGGGACTAGCAATTATATACTAAATATGAAAAGTGTGAATTTTGGTTGATGAAGGTCTCTTTCCTTGGACATGTGATGTGGGGGAAGATATTAAGGTAGATCCAAAGAAGACCGGTGTGATTAGAAATTGGCTTAGACCATTGACCTCGTTTGATATTAGAAGTTTCTTTGGCTTTGTGGGCTATTATCGGAGGTTTGTGAATGAGTTCCCTTTTATTTCTTCCCCTATGATAAAATTGACTCAAAATAAGACTAAGTTTACATGGTCCAATTAATGTGAAAGGAATTTTTAAACATTGTAATTAAGCTTGTGTCTGCTCCGATATTGTCACTATCGGATGGGCTTGAGGGATTTTTTGTGTATTGTGATGCTTTTCGGGTTTGTTTGGGTTTTGTATTGATGCAAAATGGTAAGGTAATAGCCTATGCTTCTGGACAACTAAAAGTGCAAGAAAAGAACTACCCTAACAATGATCTTGAGTTAGTCGTTGTTGTGTTTGCATTAAATATTTGGCATCATTACTTGTATGGGATGCATATTGATGTGTTCACTGATCATAAGAGCCTCCAATATGTATTCACTCAAAAGGATCTCAACTTGAGGCAAAGGAGATAGTTAGAACTTTTTGAGGACTATGATAGGAGTGTGCATTATCATCTTGGTAAGGCAAATATGGTGGCAGATGCTTTGAGTAAGGTGTCTATGGGTAGCCTAGCACATGTTGATGGTGGTGGTAAGAAAACAGTAAGGAAGGTGCATCAATTGGCTAGATTGGTAGTTAGGTTGGAAGAGGTGGGTAATGGTGGTGTGGTTGTTATTGATGGTTCTAAGTCTTCTTTGGTTGATGAGCTGACAGTAAAACAAGATCCTGATCTCTACTTGTTAGAATTGAAGGCCTTCGTAAAAGAGGGCAAGGTGGAGGTTTTCCCCCAGGGCGAGATGGTGCCATTAGGTACCAAGGTAGGTTATGTGTATTATGTCTTGATGGTTTGATAGAAACAATCCTTGATGAGGCCCATAACTCTTCATATTCTATCCACCCCAGTTCCACCAAAATGCATAGAGACTTGAGAGATATGTATTGGTGGGGAGGCACGAAGAGGGATATTGCCAAATTCATTTCCGATTGTCATAATTGTCAACAAGTCAAAGCCAAACATTAAAGGCCGAGTGGCCTAACCCAAGATATTGAGATTCCTACTTGGAAGTTGGAGGTGATTAATATGGATTTTGTGGTTGGGTTGCCAAGACTAGAAAGGCTTTTGATTCCATTTGGGTTTTGGTTGATAGGATGACAAAATCATCTCACTTTCTGCTGGTTAAGACCACATATAGAGCTGAAGATTATGAAAGGTTGTACATTCATTACTTGGTAAGGTTGCATGGGTTTCCTTTGTCAATCATATTAGATTGTGAGGTACAATTCACTTGACACTTTTGGAGGTCCTTTCAAAGGGGTCTTCGTACTAGAGTTAAACTTTCTATGGCCTTCCACCTTCAAATGGATGGCTAAGCTAAAAGAACCATCCAAACCCTTGAGCATATCCTTAGAGAATGTGTGTTGGAGCTTAAAGGTGGTTGGGATGATCATTTTCCATTGATTGAGTTTTCCTACAATAATAGATATCATTCTTGCATCGATATGGCTCCTTTTGAGGCTCTCTTTGGTAGACATTGTGGATCATCGGTGGGGTCATTTGAGGTTGGTGAGGTGGCCTTGTTAGGACAAAATCTATTTATAGAGGCTCTTGCGAATATTAGAATGATTAGAGAATGGTTGAAGACTGCTCAAAATCGACAAAAGTCTTACGCCGACGTGAGGAGAAGGGATCTTGAGTTCAAAGTTTATGACGGGGTCTATTTGAAGGTATCACCCATGAAGGGTGCGGTCTACTTAGATAAGAAGGGAAAGTTAAGTTCATTATATGTGGGTCCTTATAGGGTGATGAGAAGGGTTGGTAAGGTAGCTTATAAATTTGAATATCCTACATAGATGGATTCAATTCATTTGGTGTTTCAAGTGTTGATATTAAGGATATCTGTGGGTGATCTGAGTAGTATTGTACCTCTTGATGTTGTGGGTATTACTGAAGATAATTTGACCTGTGAAGGGGGTCTATTTCAAATCTTAGATAGGCAAGTGAAGAGATTGATAAACAAAGAGGTCTCTTCCGTAAGGTCTTTTTGAGGAATCAACAAGTTGAATGTGCTACTTGGGAGGCCGAAGAAGACATGCAAAAGTGATATCCTTACATTTTTACACTACACTCAAGCCTAAGGTATTGACCTAAGTCCTTTATATGGTCTCAAGTCTAAGTTTAGCCCTCATGTTATTGCATCTGTTCACATTTAAAATGACTAAGTTCATGATGATTTTACATCTCGGATGAGATTTTAAAATGATGTTTCAGTGCATTGTTGCATTTCAATATGGGCTGAAATTGCCATGTTTGCATCTCCCATATTCGTGTCTATGACATTAGTGGATGAACGTTCCCAAGGGGGAGATATTGTAATGACCAAAATGCACGAAAATTTGCCTCGAAACTGTGCGCAATCGTAATTTCCATCTATCTGAAAGTTGGTGCATAATATCAAAAATCTGACATATTCTTATTTAGGCGGTCATTATTAGTGGACAGTGGGTCTAACTTGATTTAAGAGTAAATAATTAGGATTTTTGATTTTCCAAAAAAAGATTGCAGTGAGCTTTTTATGCCCCTGGCACAATGCGCCAAGGGCGTGCACTAGTGCAATTTTTTGTTCAGTTTTGACTTCGGTCCAAGACTTCTAAGACTCAGGCCTAAGTGTTCCCAAATATAAAATTACCTATACTTAGCCGTATTTCACCCTCATATAATTCAAAATATTCCCCAATACTCATTCAAACACGTAGCAAAATATTTTACTCCTAATCTCAAGTCTCAAAAGCCTCTCTATATCTAAGGATTTCCTCTCAAGCTTAAAGTCTCCATCTCAAATCTTCATGAACTTCATTTCCAAAGCTAAGTTATGTGGTATATTTCATGTATTCTTTCACCCATGATACCCCATCTCTCCTTACTCAAAATTTCATAATTTAAAGTTGATTTATTCATAGGTCTTATTCATTATGAATTTCACTGCACACTATGTTGGGGTTTATGAAATTGTGACTGTTTTACTATGTTTGAAGCTATGAATCTAAGAACTATCGTGAGAATTGATGAAGGATTTTTGTGTATATTAATTGAGGGTGTTACTAGGTATCTATTGATGGCTTTACACTGATTTTTATAGCATGATTTCACTCTTGAATTGCATAGTTTTACACTAGCATTACACACACTCTAAATGTTTCATAAAATGTTTGGTTATAGATTCTTAAGGAATTAAAGGTCCAACACATGTCTTATGAGATTAATGACTATATGATGATGAAATGAGGACTATATGATGATGGAATAATGATGGAAAGGAATGTATGTATATGATGATGAAAGGATTGTGTGTGTGTGCTTATAAAGATATATATATATATATGATATTATCTCTATATGTTGTTGGGGATAACCAAGCCTAGCTCAGGTGGGGGTGTAGGCTCGGGTAACCTATCTAGAGGTTAATACCTTGATCATCTAGCTTGGGTAACCTTGTTGGGGGGTGGTATCATCAACCTTGATGGGTGATTTATACTCTGTCAACCTTGATGGGGGGTTTGTACTCTATCAACCACTGTGGGGGGTTTTATACTCCATCAACCTCATGAAGGGGTTGGTACCTCTTGCGCCTATCCAAGAGGGTGGTAGGCTTTGTCTTGCACTATGACAATTACTCCTTCCATTCATATTATGTTCTATATTAGCATGGTATTACTTCAAGCATCATTCACACATGCCATATTGTTAGTATGCTATTCTTTGCCTATGATTATGCATTTTGCTTATGATGCCTATCACTTGTTGCATTGCATCCTACATACTTAGTACATTCAGATGTACTAACGCATACTTTATGCACACATAATATCACCATGTAGGATTCGAACCACCGGGTGATCCTGCTTCTCCTCCACATGGCTAGAACAATCGTCTGTCAAGCTTATTAGTGAGTCCTCCATTTTAGAGACGTTGCTTATGATCTCTTGCTTTGTACTAAGACTATCTTGCTTTTATTCAAGTATTTACTATAAGGGTGAGCCCAATTGTTTGTCATGGCCCCCGCTCTTATCTATGTAGTAAAGGTGTTGTTGGACATATGCATGCTATGTGCTTTGGCTCTATTGACTCCTATTGTTTACGATATGAAAGTGTTCCTTTAGCCCTGATTGTCGCAATTTACTATTTATTGTTGTATTCTATTGTTTCTGCGACCAAAGATCTGTAATGATATGCCATGAGGCTTATTTGGGGTTCCTTCGGGTTCCCCATTCGCCGGTCACGTCTAGGCCCTAGGCTTGGATTGTGCCACTTATAGAAGTGGCTAGCCCCTTGCAATTGTTCAAACAAATCATCAATACTTGGGAGGATATCTATTCTTGATGGTGACCTATTAAGTTTTCGATAATCAATACACATTCTACGAGACCCATCCTTTTTTTTCACAAATAACACTGGTGTAACAGAAGGTGATTGGCTAGGCCTAATGAAACCCTTCTCTAATAGGTCCCTCAATTACTCCTTTAACTCCTTTAATTCCACCAGGGCCATAAGGTAAGTGCGAATTGAAATGGGTTGAGTACTTAGAATTCGTCATATTAAAAATCAAAATTGTGATTCATTCGCTCTAAATTTGGGCTTAGACCCTTTTTTGCCTAAATTGTACCCCCTAGACAAGAATATAAAGTTGAGTTTTTAAAATAACACACGAACTTTGAGATATATGGAATTCCGAGCACTTCCTAAGGCACATTTTTGGGCACTTTTTAGGGTTATTACATTATTTCCATCATGGAAAATTCATTACGAATGTCAAAGAAACATATATTAGAAGAGCAATCATGAACTAATCAGCCCGAACAAGAATGCAACAAGACACTTAAGATACCACTTTCAAAATCTCAACATAAATGTAAAATTACCATGAACCTTTCAATATAAACATAAATAAATGCAAATGACTTAGGGGCTAAAACAAAAGATCTGGAATCATGAAAGGACTTAGCGTGTTATCATAAGCTTGAATAGAATGAAAGAGGTATGAATATTTCTCCTCCATGCCCACTTCGGCTCCTCGAGAGATACTATCGACTTGAAATTCTCCCAATGGGCTTTGACGAACATTACACCCTTATAAATCAACCTTTACTCATATCCACCCTAATTTCCATCAAAAATTCTCATAAGTCAACTCATCCTCTACAATACCCATAACGTCAAAAAGTTCTATAACACTTGAATCACCAACATACCTCCTTAATCATAGAAACATGAAGAACTAGATGAACCATATCTGTATCCATAGGCACTTCCTATTCATATGCAATCTAACTAACCTTTCTCAACAAATCATGAAGACACAATAATCATGAATTCAATTCTCTCTTTACCGGGGAAATCCACACCTCTCAGGAGTGAAACCTTTAATTAGCCCCAATCACTAACTTTAAATTCAAGTTATCTTCTTCTCACTTCAGCATAAGACTTTTGATGAATTGGGGTTGTCCCCAACCTTTCCATATCTCTTTAGCATCCATAACCATATCCAAACCCAACAAGGCCATCTCTCTCACTTCAAACCACCCAACTAGTAATCTATAATGCTTACCATAGCTTGCCTCAAAGAAGCCATACCAATGCTAGAATGATAGCTATTGTTATAGGTAACCCAATACATGTAAGATGATCATCCCAACTACTCTTAAACTCCAATACACATCTCTCAATCTCTATATATTTGGTCGAACCGAGGTGAATAGATTAAGAAGAATTACGGCTTCATCAAGGATCTTTTCCACTAAGCCACCAATACAAGGTACACACAACCTATCTTAGTACCTAAGGGCGCTATCTCCCCATTGGGAGAAAAACTCCACCTTGCCCTCCTTCACCAAGGCCTTTAATCCTTACAAGGAGGGATCAAGATCTTGCTTTACTCATACTTCATTGACCAATGAAGATTTCAAATCACCACAAACAATAACAACACCATTATCAACCTCGTCAAACCTAACCCGCAACTTAGCCTACTGATGCACCTCCCTAGCAAACTCTTTTATAACCACTATCATCATGACCTAGGCTACCCATAGACACCCTTCTCAAAGCATCCTCCATACTATTAGTCTTACCGAGATAATAATGCATACTAATGTCATAATCCTTAAGAAGTTCTAATCACCTCCTTTGTCTCAAGCTATGATCCTTTGGGTGAACATATATTAGAAACTCTAATGGATGGTAACCACACCAAGATGCACCCCACACAACTAATGACGTCAAATTTTCAAAGCAAAAGCCCCACGCGGACAACTCAAGGTCATATATAAAATAATTCTTCTCTTGCATCTCAAATATCCTAATAATATAGGCTATCACCTTACCATATTGCATCAACACACAACCCAAACCAATTCGAGAGGCATCACAATACACCATAAAACTCCGATAGTAGCCCACTAAGCCCCCAAAACTCCTAGTGTCCAATGGGGGGGTGGAGCGTAACAATTCTGGGATGGTTTCTATTCACATATGTCTCCTTAACATCAATATTAATACCATCCTCTGATGCCAGATGACCTAGGGAGGTCACCTCCTTTAACCACATTTCACACTTCATATACCTAGCATACAACTTTTCTTACACAACGATTTACAACACTACCCCTAATGGTTCACAAGGACTAAATAAAGTTATACTTTATCACTAGAGAGCACTATAACCATAAAAAGGTAGGGACTAAAGGCCCTATTCATGAGACCCACAAATATAGCCGGTGAATAAGCCAGCCAAACAAGTCCAACATACTAAAAATCTCACTCCTAATTGGAAAAGTCACTTAGAGATAACACCTATCCTCACCACCCCTTGGGAATAAAACACGAACCAAAGATCAAGATTAGAGAAGTGACTAACCTATTGTAGTTGACCAAATAGACCGACCAGTCATAACTATAATATTATAACCTTATGGGTTCTACAATCAAATGAGACACAATATACAAGTAGCCGAACCACCTAAAGACCTTCAATCCAACAAACTAAGTTTAACCAAATTCACAAGACAAGACCCCATGCAATAAGAACATGGGGCAACCCTTACATATCAACTGTACGCTAACACAAGAAACAGACTTACCCCTTTGCATCTGCCTTACAAGTCTCCACTCAAGGATGGATTAATAGAGAATTGGAACTTAACTCTATGGGCCCTATATCAAGGTAGACACAACATATATGCAATTAATCCACTCCAAGCATAACATTAAGGTCTACCACAAAAATCCAAAAACCACAAGGCAAGACCTAATGCAATATGATCACAGAATAATACCTATGAACTTTGAAAAAATAATATGCTTAGCAATAAGATAAACACTAAGGAGAGTTCGGAACACACATAAACCCACTAACAACCAAGAGAATAATAAAAGAAAATGGTGACACACTGGCCCATCATTGCAAACACATCAAATCCAAAAAAAGTTTCAACAAACCAATAGCAACAACTAGTGCCTTATCTCCTCCTTGAGCCTCTTGATCAAAATAACCACCTTGCCCTAAAGGTCAACCAACCTTACAGTTCTTTCGAGCATATGGATAATCCAATAGCTTGTGACCCACTCCTATGCATCCATAACAAGCATTGGTCTTCCTCAAGTATAGGCCCCCATGGTACTTCCAACACATAAGGCATTTAGGATAAGTCATCCCAGTATTACTTCCTTTATCCTTATTACTTTCATGAGGGCAATCCTTCCTCTTATGTCCCACTTCACCTCCATCAGAAAAAGCATTTGTTCACTTGAAACATGGTCCCTATCAAAGTTACCACACATTGGACATATAGCATCGCCTCTATCCTTGAGAATTTGGAACTTTCCCCCAATATGGGCCCTCTTGGACTCAATAACTCTCCTGTTAACAATACAAGTCTCGGGAGTACTCACTTGTTGATCTAGGTGAGTTGCCAACTTTGTCGCCATTTTGGCCAATACCCATAAAGCATTATGAACCACCATATTCGTCATATCGCCATCCTAAGTTGATTTATACATATCCTATAATGTAACGATTACAGATTAGCAAGAAGCCCTAGGGGACTTAACTCTATCACATAACATAGATCATGAAGAGTGAAACATTTCCTATAACGTCTCATAACCTTCTATTCTTAATTGTGGCATGCCTAACAACCATGAATAATACTCTAATCAATGTGGTGCATTATACACCAAGGATATAACAACCTAGTTCTCTGATACCATCTTTATCACGAGCCAAGTCTAGGGCCTAGACATGACTGTTGAAAGGGGAACCCGAAAGAACCCCAAACAAGCTTCATAGCATATCATTACACATTCTTGGTCGTGAAAGCAAATAAATTGACAATAAAATATAAAACATAAATAAAGGTATTTGGGACTAAGGGTGGACTTCCATATCATAACATCAAGAAAACAAGAGACTGAACACTCAAAGCATAGATACATGACATATCTTACAACACCTCTACTACATAGATAAGAGCGGGGTGCCAAGACAAGCAATTAGGCTCACCCTCATAGTCAATACATAATTAAGAATGATAGTCTTAATACATAGCATGAAATCATAAGCAATGTCCCCAAAATGAAGGACTTACCAACAAGTTTGAAATACAATCGTACTGGCCAAGTGGAGGAGGAGGAGGATCAAGCAGTGCTCTGATTCCTACATGCTGACATCATGTAGGCTTCGAGTATGGGTTAGTACGTTTGAATATACTAAGTATGTAGGATGCAATACAACAAGAAATTGGCAATATAGTCAAAGTGCATAGAGATAAGCAACAGATAACATACTATCAATATGACATAATGACCATTGCTTAAGTAAAACATGCTTACATAGAAAATAATATATGTTTGAGAAGATACCACTAACTATTGGTGGATCATCACACCCTACTACCCTTGGTGATCATAGTACAAACCCCTTGATAGGTTAGTGGATCATTGCACCCTAGCTCCCATGGTGCTAGAGTACAAGCCCCCTGATACGTTGGTGGATTGTCATACCTTACCACTCACAGTGCCGGAGTACAAACCCCATGATAGGTTGATGGGTACAAACCTCTGACAAGGTTGATGGATCGTAGCACACTACCACCTATGGTGTCAGAGTATAAACCTTCTAATGAGTTGATAGGTACAAACCCCCATCAAGTTTACTCGGCGCATAACCTCTGAGTAGGGCATGGTCACATTCCGACACTATATAAGAGAATAATCTATATACATTCATTTCAAAATTATTTCATCATCAAATAGTCATCATACATATACATTATTTTCATCATAATTTCATCATCATTTCATTATCATATAGTCATTCAACTCATAAGACATGCATTGGACCTTCAATTCTTCAAGAAATCATAATCGAACTATTTATCAAACACTTAAGGGTAAATTCATGCAATTCAAGAGTGGAATCACGTAGTAAAATTCAACGTAAAATATTCAATAGATACTTGGTAGCAGCCTCAAGAAATATATAACAAAACCCTTCATCAAATCTTACAACAGATCTTAGATTCATAGCCCAAAACATGATAACACAGTCACAATTTCTTAAATCCGAACATGTTATTGAGTGATTTTCATTATAAATAAGACCCATGAGTAAATCATCATTAAATAATGTAAATTTAATTAAAAGGAAACTTGGGTATCATGGGTGAAAGGATCCCATAAAACAAATCCACATACCATACCTTTAGAGATGAACTTGATGAAAATTGGAGATTGAGACTAGAAACTTGGTTGAAAACCTTAAGATCCGAAGAGGGTTTTGGTACTTGAATCTTGAGAGAAATATAAGCCCAAGTGTTTGAGTGAGTATTGGGAAATATTTCGAATGATATAAGGGTGGAAATGGATACATATAGGTATTTTCACATGTGGGAAGGCTTAGGCCTAAAACTTAAAAGTCTTTAACCAAACATGAAAACTTGTCAGAAATTTTACAGGTGTGCATCGCGCCTATAATGCGGATTGCTGTTTTGAATTCATCACTTTAAAAATCAAATTAATGAATTATTCGCTCTAAAATTGGGGTTAGACCCATTTTTCCCTTAAATTTAACCGCTTGAACAAGAATATAAAGTCATAATTCTGAAATAATGCATCAATTTTGAGATATATGGAAAATGTAATTCCCAGCACTTTCGAAGTACATTTTCGAGCACTTTTTAGGGCCGTTACAGACATCACGTCAGCATAGAGTATGCATTAGTATGTTTGAATGTAATAAGTATCTAGGATGAAATGCAGCAAGTGATAAGCACCATAAACAGAATGCATAACATAGGTAATGGATGAACATATAGCAATATGATATATATGAATAATGCTTGAAGTAAAATCATGCTTATATATAACATAATACATGTGTAAGAAGAGACCATTTATAGTGAATCTCCAAGTCCTACCATCTCCTTTGAGAGGCGAATGAGGTACAAACCCCTCAATAGGTTGATGAGGTACAAATGCTCTAATATGGTTGATGGAGTACAAACTCCCCAATGTGGTTATCAAGTTACAAACTCCTAGACATGGTTGCACGGGCCTACTACCTCCCTAGCACGGCGATCAAGGTACAAACCCCTCAACAAAGTTACTCGGGCCTATAACCCCCCGGTTAGGCTTGGTCAATTCCCAACACTATACACATAATATCATATACATATATTTCTTTCATTATAATATAGTTATTCAACTCAAAATACATGTATTAGACCTTTAATTCCTCAAGAAATGCAAAACCGGACATTTTATCAAACACTTGGCGGGTGTGTAGTGCTAGTGCAAAACTGTACAATTCAAAAGTGTAACCATGCTAGAAAATCCAATGTGAAACCATCAATATAGACTTGATAACACCCTCAAGCAACATATATCAAAACCCTTTACCAAATCCCATAATGGATCTTAGATTCATAGCTCAAAACATGCTAAACTAATCATAATTGCATAAAACCCCAACATAATGTGCAGTGCATTTCATAATAAGACCCATGAGTAAATCAACTTCAAATCATGCAAATTTTCGGAAAAGGAAGCTTGGGTATCATAGGTGAAAGAAACCCACATACCTTGGCTTTGGAGAATATCTTGATGAAGATTGGAGGTGCAGACTTGAAGTTCCAAAGATAACCTTAGAATTTGTGTTAGTTTTGAGACTTAAAATTTGGAGATGAAATATTGTCTGTGTTTGAAAGAGTATTTTGGAATGTCTTAGATCATGAGGGTGAAATAAGGCTATGTATAGGTACTTTCAGGCATAAGAATAGGCCCAAGATCCAAAACCCTTGAACAGGACAAGAAAAATAGTGCACACAATATACTATAGCTCGCCATTAGCGCATCATGCCAGGGTCATGGATCGCCTCTAGAAATTGCATTTTTGGCGATTTACAAGTTTTTTCTATAGTTGCTCTTAAATCGGGGTTAGACCCATCTCCCACTCAATTTGACCCCCTGAACAAGAATATGAAGTCGGATTTATGATATCACACATGGATTTTGAGATACATAGAAATTATGATTTTGGGCACTTCCAAGGCATATTTTCGAGCACGTTTTAGGGTTGTTTTAGACACCATACAAGTAGTGACACCAAATTTTCATAGAAAAAACCATGATTCCCAAATCAAGGTCATGTGTGGGATAATTCTTCTCATGCACCTTAAGTTGTCTGGAAGCATATGCTATCACCTTACCATTTTTCAGCAAAAGACACACTAAACCGATTCTTGAGGAATCACAATATACAACAAAACCTTCCAACACTTCCAGTAGAGATAAGAAAGGAGAAGAGACAAGCTTATCTTTCAAAGTTTGGAAACTCTTTTCACACTCATCGATCCACACAAATTTTGCCTTCTTTTGGGTGAAATTGGTCATGGGAGATGCAATATAAGAGAAAACATTTACAAACCTCTGGTAATAACCCGTCAAACCTAAGGAACTTCTAATATCCGATGGAGTCAAACGTCTAGGCTAATTTGTAATCACCTCCGTCTTCTTAGGATCCAACTTAGCAACATCACTTGACACCACATGCCCGATGAAAGCAACCTCTTTCAACCAAAACTCACATTTCTCATATTTTGCGTACAACCTGTACTCCCTCAAGATTCGCAACACCACTCTCAAGTGATCTAGGTGCTCCTCTTCACTATCTGAATAGATCAAGATATCATCAATAAAAAACATCTCAAATAATTCAAATTAGGGTTTAAGGACCCTATTTATAAGATCCATGAATATAGCTGGTGTATTAGTCAACCCAAAGGACATGACCACAAATTGAAAGTGCCCATACCAGGAAGCTGTCTTAGGAATGTCACACTCCCTCACGTTTACTTGGTGATAACTGGACCAAAGAGCAATCTTAGAGAAGTGACTAGACCGTTGAAGTTAATCAAAAAGGTTATGAATCCTTGGTAGAGGGTACTTATTCTTTATGGTGACTCTATTAAGTTACAGGTCATCAATGCACATAGGAGAACCATCTTTCTTCACAAATAACAACAATTGCACCGCAATGTGACTTACTAGGCCTTGTAAATCGCTTCTCTAACAAATATCCCAATTGCTCCTTTAACTCCTTCAACTCTGTTGGGGCCATATGGTAAGGGGGAATAAAAACGGGTTGAGTATCGGGAATAAAGTCTATACCAAAATATATTTTCCATTTGGGAGTAAACTGTGAAGCTCAGAATGACACCAAAGAAACTCCTTAACCACCGGATCCAACTTTATACGAAGTACTTTGGACTCAAAATCCCTAACCCTCACACGATGATAGAGACACCCCTTAGAAATCAACTTTTGGGATTTAAGACAATAAATGAATCTACCTTTAACCACCACATCACAACTTTCCCACTAGAGAATGGGTTCATTATGGGATTGAAATTTTACCATATGAGTTCTACAATCAATAAAAGCATAATATGCATGCCACTAATCCATCCCAAGGATAACATCAAAATCCACTATATCTAAATCAATAAAATCACAAGGAATGATTTTACGCAATATGAATATGGGAAAATTTCTATAGACTCTGCTAGCAATGATAGACTCACCAATGGGGGTAGACACTTCATAATGTGCACACAGTAATTCGGGGCTTATATGAAGTTTTGTACAATAAAAGGAGAAATAAAAGAAAGAGTAGCACCCGAGTCTATCAAAGCATACACATCAAAAACAAAATCCTTTACCATATTGATGATGACATCAGGCACGTCATCCACCCCTTGTGTCCCCTAAAGAGCGTAGAACCTATTTTTCCTTCGAGCACCCTCTTCTTGGCCTCCTCTTCCCTATTGAACTGCATTTCACCTTGGCTATGTGGATAACCATCTCTACCCTTATTTTGTGCACATGGAAAATCAATCACCTTATGACCTACTTCACCATAACCAAATCGAGCTTTAGAATTCTTCAAACATGGACCACTATGATTTCTTTCACACCTTGAAAATCTAGGATTTTGCACCCTACTACTATAACCTTGGAATCCTTGGTAATCATTAGCAAAGCTCCTATTAAAAGCATTGGAAGACCCTTGGCCTTGGATCTTCTAGCCTTGAAGAAACTGGCCACCCTTGGGATTTTGGAATCCACCTATAAAATGGGTCCTTGGCCTCACCACTTCTTCTCCTACTCAACTTTTCCCCCTCTAGTTATTCAGCATATGACATGACACAGGATAAATCCATATCACCTATGAGCATGACTATACGACACTCCTCATTCAGTAAGTCGAACGCACCTAAAACAAATTTGTTATCCTAAACCTCAACTTGGCAACCAATTAGGGGACATACTTGGAGAGTTGGTTGAACA
>JAOTQJ010005205.1:0-18547 GCA_025642045.1 Solanum sejunctum
TTGATCATATCCCACTTCCATGTTAGAAGTTCTATACACTGCATATAACCTCCTGGCTTTTGGTGTTCTACTTTCACCTATTGACAATTTGGACATTGAGCTATAAATTCTACAAGGTCCTTTTTCATGCGTCCCCACCAAAACATTCGCTTTAGGTCATGGTACATCTTGGTTGATCCTAGATGGATAGAATAGCAGGAATGATGGGCTTCTTCCATTATCCTCTTTCTTAATCCATTAACATCAGGCACACACAATCTATTCTGGCAGTAAAGTGGTCCATTTTGTGCCATGTCAAAGCCCTTTATTATACCCTGACTAACCTTTTCCTACAACTATCGTAGAAAAGGATCCTCGAACTATTTTTCTTTCACCTTTATTACCAATGAAGACTCCGCAGCATTATGCACAATAACCCCTTCCTTTGGAGTTTCAAGAAGGCGAACTCCTAAATTAGATAGTTGACATAGATCGTTAGCCATTTCGTGACTTATCATAGCTGGATCATCAGTATTAATGATTGCATTACAACTCAGAGCATCAGCTACCATATTTGCCTTCCTCGGATGGTACAGTATATCAACATCATAATCCTTTATTAGGTTTAGTTATCTCTGCTTTCTTAAATTTAGGTTTTTCTGCTTAAATATGTATTGTAGATTCTTATGATCAGTATATATGTCACATGAACCCCATACAAATAGTGGTACCATATTTTCAAAGGAAATACCACTGCTGCTAGCTCGAATCATGAGTTGGGTAGTTTTTCTCATGTGGTCATAGTTGCCTAGACATATAAGCAATTACCTTACCATGTTATGTCAGTTCACACCGCCAACTCCTAAAGTATTACAATACACTGCATACCCCTCAATACCTTCTAGAGTTATTTTTCAGCTCCTGGAAGCTCCTTTCACATGCTTCATTCCATTGGAACTTGGTTGCCTTATGTGTCAGCTTTGTTAGAGGTGCAGAAATAGAAGAAAAACCTTCAACAAACCTCTTGTAATAACCTGTCAAACCTAGGAAGCTCTAAACTTCCATAGGTGTTGTTGGTCTTGGCCAATCTTTCATAGCTTCTATCTTTTGTGAATCAACCCTTATTCCTTCATCAGACACAATATGACCCAACAATGCCACTGATTTTAGCCAAAATTCACCTTTAGAAAACTTGGCATACAACTGTCAATCATGAAGAACCTGTAACACCTGTCGTAAGTAATCTGTATGATCCTCTTCTGATCTTAAATATACCAAAATATCATCTATAAACACTATCACAAACCCATACAAGAATGTCTTAAATACCCTGTTCATTAGCTGCATAAAAATAGCTAGTGCATTCGTTAGCCCAAATGACATAATAAGAAATTCAAAGTGACTATAGTGTGTATTGAAAGCTGTCTTGGGTATATCTTGCTCCTTCACCCTCACTTGTGATAACCTGATCTCAAATCAATTTTTGAAAAGCATTTGGCACCCTGTAACTAATCAAAATAAAACATCAATATTAGTGAAGGGGTATCTATTATTAATTATCACCCTATTCAATTGCCAATAGTCGATACACATTCTCAAGGTTCCATCCTTTTACGTACAAATAACACTGGTGCACCCCAGAGGGACACACTAGGTCTTATGAAACCCTTCTCCAATAAGTCTTTTAACTGCTCTTTTAACTCATGCAATTTTGCCGGAGCCATTCTATATGGAGGGATAGAAATAGGTTGAGTTCCTGGAAGTAAGTCAATACCAAAATCTATTTCTCATTCAGGAGGTAAGCCTACGAGTTCTTCAAAGAACACATCGACAAATTTATTCACTACTAGAACTAACAGAAGAGTTGGTGATTTTGCCTCCATATCCCTCACTCTAACTAAATGAAATATATATCCCTTGGTTATCATCTTTCTGACCTTAAAGCAAGAGATAAGCTTCCCCTTTGGTTCCCCAACATTGCCTTCCCATTCAAGAACTGCATCGTTTGGAAAGTGGAAGTACACTCTCTTAGTTTGGCAATCCACAGTGGCATAACAAGAAGCTAACTAATCCATACCCATTATAACATCAAACTCCACCAGTATTAACTCAATTAGATCAGCTAATGTGTCACAATTACAAATAGTTACTACATAGTCATAATAAACCCTCCTATCCATAATAGATTCACCGATTGGTATAGACACTTCAAATGGTTTGCTTAATAATTTGGGTGTTCCCTTAAGCTTCCCAGCAACTAGTGGAGTGATGTATGATAGTGTAGAATCAGTGTCAGCTAATGCATATACATTATGTGAAAAGATGGATAATGTACCTGTGACCATATCTGGTGAAGCTTCCAAATTCTGCCGACTTCCCAGTACATAAGTATGATTCTAAACCCCGCTAGAGCTAGTTGCCCCTCTAACACCTCTATCATGACCCATAGGTACTTGCTGACCCCTACCCACTAGAGGAACTGGTGATGATAATGCAACAACTGATCCTGTAGATTATGCCATGCCACCCATACATCTCCTTAGGCAATCTATTTTCATGTGCCCTAGCGCACCACACCAATAGCAAACATCTGTCCTAACATGACATATAACTGAATGACTCCTTCCACACTATTTAGAAGGTTGCCTAGGTGTCATTTACTATCCTGCTGAATATCATGTTATCCGTGTACCTTGTCCCTCACCTCGTTGACCAAACTCATTACTTCTAGACCCTTGAAATTGTGTGGCTGTAGTGTAAGAGGATGATGGCCTAGGTGGTCTATTAGAAAACTGAGGCCTAATCTCACCTTTTGGTGGTGTAATCTGACTTGTAGATCTGGCTCTTTTGGGTTGCCCCCTCTCTAACTCTTGTGTCCTTCTCCTCTACCTCTAATCAAATAATTTTTATGCAAAAGCCTGCATCCTCGCTATGTCCATACCTTTGTTCAAGGAAGCGATGGTGCGGTCTCTGACTAGATATGTATCTAACCTATATACATATTGATGAACTCTGTCTGCCATTGTAGTAACTACATTAGGAGCATATCTTGCTAGGGAATTAAATTGGAGGCTATATTTCTTCATGCTCATATTTCTTGGGTGGAGATTTAGGAACTGATCTGCATGGGCCTCTCGGATCTCTAATGGCAAATAATGGTCAAGAAATGCCTCTATGAACTCCGCCCAAGTAGTTGGAGGTGCATCTACACTCTTAGATTGCTTCCAAGCTTCATACCACAATATAGCCATACCTTTCAATCTATATATCGCTAACTCGACAGCTTCTGTACCACCCACATGCATAATGTCTAAAGTATGCTGAATCTGATCAATAATGTCCTGGGGGTCTTCATTAGGATCTGACCCAGTAAAGGATGGAGGGTCCAAATTAAGAAAATCACGTATACTAGTACCAACTGCCCTATTTGTACCACTTGTACCCAAAAATAGACCTCCTGGCTTAGACCTTGGCCAACAAATAAACGAGTCAATATTTAGACTGCATTTCTCAGATCCTGCACGGTAGCATCAAAAGGAGGTTCTGGGGAATTTCACTACTCTCGGGTTCATTAGGAACCGAAGGAGTTGGAGATGTCTATGACAAAAACTCCTCTTGAACCTTATGTCATTGTCTCATCTGGCTGGGTATACTAACCACCATTTTTTCTCCCTTCCTTTTACCTTTGTTCTGCCTTATTTTTGGCATACTTGCTCTACAAAACAATTTAGGAATTAGACATAATGCACTTATTACACTTGGCTTTATGGAATGATCTAATGAATGAAAAGAAAGCAACAACTCCTAAATGCCACGTAGCCTCCTGCTTATAAATGTGGTGCACAATAAATAAATAAACAAGATTCTACATAGACACGGCTTCGTAGACTCCCTAGGATAACCTACTCTGATACCACCTCTGTCATGCCCCAAGTCCTGTTAGGGCAGACTGGCACCCGTTGCCGATAAGGCCCAAGAGAACCAACCTATATTTATGCGCTTTCTATATATATTATAAGGGATTTTCTATGTTTGACATGTCTTTAAGAAAATAAATAATGATAACAATCCAAAAGAAAATGCATATGACTAGGTCATTGGGGCCACGGTGTCTAAAGTATGAGACATGACTACACTTTAATTTACATAGTTTATAAAGCCTCTAGATAATAGAAAGTATCTAATAAGGGTCGGGACAGGCCTTGCCTCAACTAGCTATACAATACAAACATATAAGCTCTAGACACAAACTCCGAAGCAACCTGGAGCTTTATAACAGCAGCTGGATATCCTGTAATCCTACTGAGAGAGCTACTAGCACTTGTATCTGCAGCATAAAATGTACATCCCCCTTAAGGGACGTCAGTACGGGACAATGTACTGAATATGTAAGGCAGGATATACTATATATGAAATAACAACTCAAGTGAGACTATACTCTGGTGTACCATAAGAGAACACTTGTAGTTATACTATGGGATCATGTACTTTATATTCTTTATATTACTTTACCTTTACTTTATAATCTATGCGCAGCTGTAATACAAATGACCAACTGATCAGTGGTAACCTATATTGAGATTGTCCTTGGATAAGTTCTTCCTTAACCTCTCAGGCTATCACCCGTGATAGGATCATCCCTGGCTAGGTGACTCTTCCATCCCTCGGGCTACCACCCATCAATAAACAATATACTTTACCTTTCAATTACCTTTGAGATGGTTCTTTTGGTGGTCACAATATTAGAACTGTAAGACTATATATGTAACATATGACATGTAGATAATTATACGAGATAATATGATAATGAGAAGAGCACATTACATAATTAATGAAATGCATATGAAATAGAACAACTCATGAACTTTATTTGGCAAACAAAACGCATGTAACTTGTATTCTACGTGTGTATGCTAATTTGGAAGTGATAATGATGGAAGCCTATGAACTTATGAAAGAGTATAGGGACAGTTAATAGTTGTGTCAGAGTTGGTAAGTGTTTTTATCTGCCAAGGAGGGATCTATGTTTCAAGCTAAATAATAAGAAATCAAGTAGCCTTAATTACCTCTTTGTATGACCTTGTTACTACATTGAGACAACCTTCTCTTTCTCCAAATACATATATACAACATAGTAGGTGATAAAATTAGCATTAGCAGCCAATAAATACATCTTGGAAGCCTAATCACATAAGAAAACAATACACGGGCTGCAAGCAGGTATTTATAAACCCGAGCGTATTCCTTCAATCTTTTCGCCCATAATCGTATTTTCTAATACACATTAGCATGTACACATCATGTCCATCCTGTTTTAGTGCCATAACAGTCTTATAACAGCCTACAAAGTATAACGCATATCAATTCTACACAACCTAAAAATGGACAGCATAACGTTACCTTCCTTCGCTACATTTCGACGTCGACAATTCCAAACCTATTCTAAGTCTAACCAAACTGTTATAGCAAAATTTAAACATACAAATACCCTTGAACCAGTCTCAGAATAGTAACAAATCAGTTATTAAGGATGTGAGGCAATAGCCTTCTATCAATAGTCCACAAGTTGATACTAAGCACACAATTGCGATGTCATATAAGGACTCACGTTTGTGGATTGTAAAAGTGATTAGTCAGCTTGTTATATTACTGTAAGACCAAACTTTGTCAAGTACATAAGTATTACTTCATAATAAAGTCAACCAACAAGATATAAACCTCTTAATTAACAAGAAAACTGCACAAGAATCCTTGGAATACAAGCTGTCCAGAATTTCCAGCATATATATGATTAACTTGTTTCTTTGGTTTTGATAAACAAACCATACTAGTTGCATAAGTAGATTTACTTACCTTTAAACTCAAGGTTTAGATCTTCTTGAAGAGTCCTTATAAGGTTATGAGAGCTTGTTTTTCACAACTTGAGAGAGAGCAAGGAACAACCAAGAACGCAAATTGTTTTGTCTAAGTTGTAATGGTTTGAGTGGACTGTTTTGAGCCCTTTATAAAGTGCCTCTTGGCCAACTTACTATTGCCTTTTTGAACAACTCTTACCATATATTAATAAGCTGGTTACTACCAGCTTGGCCTTTACACTTAGGCCTAAATGGGTCTCCAAGTTGATGGGCTTGGGCTGCCTATTTTTCAACTTTCCGTTCACTTAGTTTGGGCCCAAATTGTTAAGTGTGCTGTAATGTCTTTTGGCCCTTTATAAAATCTTTCTTGGGATAAAAATATAGTCCATGTGTTATGCTAAAACACGGACTTTATTCATAATAGGACTTGGACAAATTCGACGTCGAGCCTCATCTCCTTTTAGATAGCAAATTTAAGTTAAGCAAGTAGGTGACTCACCTACTAGCTTGTTAAGTCCTACAAGTACCTCAATTCTTTCACTTCATTTAAGGCAGTAATCTCCTTCATTCATTATATTATATGTATATACTCGACCCTCTTAAGTGTCCGACGCACATATAGCCTATTAACACGAGATTCAAGCACTTTGAAAAGTTAGCGCTAATTTGACCAAACCATGTCTTGTTTCATTTGCATATTACCAATATTGTAAGGTGTGGGGTGTTACACCTCCCCTCCACCATGCCCTAGCTTCTATGCTCCGACGATGCCCTTCCTCAATTATCCTGACATCATCTCTGCCCAAGCAAATGACCCAACCGCCAAAAAAAAATAATCAACCGCCGAATAGATCAAGAAATTTTGACAAAAAAGAGGGATGCAACACGAGGACTTCTCAGGGAGTCACACATCCTAGTACTTCTCTCGTCCAAGCACTGTTAACTTCGAAATTCTGATGGGATCCGATGCGTTAGTGCTAGTAAGATCACATATGTCATTCCTAGCACTCTTAATTCTATTAAACCTTATTCCTCCCCTCCCCCACGTGCTAACCTCCATGCGCTGGTGACGCCCTTCCTTAACCGTCCTAATGATGTCTCTGCCCAAGAAAATGACCCAACTGCCAAAAAAATAATCATACGCCAAATAGACGACGAAATTTAGACAAAAAAAGAGAGATACAACACGAGGACTTCCCAGGGGGTCACCTATAATAGTACTACTCTTGATCAAGCACGCTTAACTTCGTAGTTCTGATGGGATCCAGTATGTTAGTGCTGGTATGATCGCATTTGTCATTCCTAGCACTCTTAATTTTGTTAGACCTCATTCCTATCCTCACCGATGCCCTAGCCTATATGCGCTAGCGATACCCTTCTTTGAACATCCTAACAACGTCTCTGCCCAAGCAAATGACCCAATCGCCCAAAAAATAATCATTTGCTGAATAAATGATGAAATTTTGGTGAAAAAGAGGGATGCTACACGAGAACTTCCCAGGGGGTCTACTACTCTCAACCAAGCATGCTTAACTTCGGAGTTCTAATGGAATCAGTGTATTAGTGCTGGTATGATTGCATTCGTCATTACTAGTACTCTTAATTCTATAAAACCTCATTCCTCCACTCCCCCATGCCATTGAATGCACACCACCACCGTAGCCTCTACGCACCGGTGATGCCTTTCCTAAACTGTCCTAATGATGTTTGTGCCCAAGCAAATTACCCAACTGACAAAAAAATAATCATCCGCCAAATAGACGATGAAATTTTAGTAAAAAAGGGAAGTGACATGAGGAATTCCTAGGGGGTGACCCATCCTAGTACTACTCTCGCCCAAGCATGCTTAGCTTCGGAGTTCCGATGGGGTCCGATGTGTTAGTGCTGGTATGATCGCATCCATCATTCCTAGCACTCTTAATTCTATTAAACCTAATTACTCCCCTCCCTATGCCCTAGCCTGCACATTACTGCCCTAGCCTCCACGCGCTGGCGACACCCTTCCTCAACCGTCCTAACGATATCTCTGCCCAAGCAAATGACCCAACCGCCAGATAAAATAATTATCCACCGAATAGACAATGAAATATCGACAAAAAAAAGAGATGCAACATAAGGACTTCCTAGGGGGTCACCCATCCTTGTACTACTCTCGTCCAAGCACACTTAGCTTCGGACTTCTGATGGAATCTGGTGTGTTAGTGCTAGTATGATCGCATTCATCATTCCTAACACTCTTAATTCTACTAAAAGTCATTCCTCCCCTCCCCCATGCCCTAGCCAGCACACAACCGCCCTAGCCTTCATGTGTCGGGCGACGCCCTTCCTCAACCGTCCTAATGACGTCTCTACCCAAGAAAACGAGCCAACCGCTAAAAAAAATAATTATCCGTCAAATAGATGATAAAATTTTGGCAGAAAAGAGGGATGTAACATGAGGACTTCCCAGGGGATCACCCTTCCTAGTACTACTCGCCCAAGCTCGCTTCACTTCAAAGTTTTGATGGGTTATGATGCGTTAGTGCTGGTATGATCACATCCTTCATTCCTAACACTCTTAATTTTATTAAACCTAATTCCTCCCCTCACCCACGCCCTAGCCTACACATCACCGCCCTATCCTTCACGAGCTGACAACGCCCTTCCTCAACTATCCTAATGATGTCTGTACTGTAACACCCCATATTTTATATGTACTAATACTATACAAGTTAAATATGATATGGTTTGTTCAAACTAGAGCTAATTTTTCAAAAGTTATTAAATCTCATATTAATGGGCAATATGTGTGTCTTAATGCTTAAAAGGGTTGAGTGTATTCATGTTTTTTGTTAAATTGAGGATATCATAGCCCTAAATAATGTAAATGAATTTATGTTCTTGTATGATTTAATAAACTAGTAGGTGAGTCACCTGCTTGCTTATATTAAATTTTCTAGCTAAACAGAGACGAGCCTCGTGTCGAATTTGTCCAAGTCCGATTATGAATAAAGTCCGTGTTAAGGATATAAGTTTGGACCATGTTTTGACATCATATATGAACTAAATTTTCATTTTGGGAAGAATAGAAAATGACACTAAGACCATCCTAATTCATTTGATAAGTTTAGCCCAAAGTAATTAAAGGGAAAGGAGAAGAATAGGCAGCAAAAGGCCCAATAGGTTGGAGAATCATTTAGGCCCAAATATAAAGGATAAGATGCTACATCACAATATGCTTAATAGGTGTTAATGTGTGGTTAAAATTTGTAAATAAATTCATCCAAGAGATCTTTTAGAAAGGGGGATAAAGACAGCCCCTAAAGTTATCTCAATTTGGAAAAAAAAAGTCAGCTTTCCTTGGTTGTACTTTTCTCTCTTTCAAAGGAGGAAAACCATGTTTCACGACCTTGAAAAGGTTCCTAAATAAGCTATAAAACTTGTGCTTAAAGGTAAGTAAATCTACTTATGCACTTAGTATGGTTTGTTTATAGAAATTAGAGCAATAAGCTAATTGAACATGTGCTAAAAATTCTGAACAGCATGTATCCTAAGGATTATGGTACACTTTTCTTGTTAGTTAAGAGGTTTTTATCTTCTGAGTTGGATGTATTATGGAGTAATACTTATGTATTAAACAAAATTTGGGTTGATAGTGGTGTAAAAAGGATACTTCTCCACTGTTACAGTCCGCAAAGATGGCTTATTGTAGGATATCTTACTTGTGCTCTTAAAAGAACTTTGTGAGCTAATAATTGGAGATTGTTGTTTCACGACCTTCACTTAATTTGGGACTATTTGTGGACTATTATAAGACATGTTTTATGTGTAAAAATGTTGGATATAGCTTGGGGTAAAATTAAAATAGGTACGGGATTGTTGACGTCAAAGTGTAGTGAAAGAATGTAACGCCATATTGCTTGTTTGTAGGTTGTGTTGGATTGTTATATATTATGCTTTGCATGCTATTGTAATACTGTTAAGGTCATGAAATTAGGTGTATATGACATGTATATAATAATGATTGCTAGAAAATATGACTATAAGTGACAAGATTGAAGGTATGCCTTTGGGGCGATAGTTATAAGTTTGATGTCGGGATGTTAGTTTTTATGATATCGGGCTGCCAAGAAGTGTTGTGTTGCTGCTAATACTAGTCTTATTACCTAATATGCTATAGATTAATATTTGAGGGAAAAGCATCCACTCCAAGGTAGTAAAAAGGTCATACAATGAGGTATGTAAGGCTACTTGATTTTGTATCGTTTGGCATAAAACATAGATCCGTCCTTGGTACATAAAGGCATTTACCAAAATCTGACACAACTATTAACCGTGTCTCCACCCTTTAATATGTTCACATGTTGCCATATATAATCACCTTCAAATATGCATACATATATGAATACAAGGTTACATGGGTTCTTGTTGCTAAATAAAGTTCACGAGTTGTTTCATCCAGTACATATTTCATTATTTGTGTAAATTATTCTTTTCATTGTCATATTGACTTGAATGATTATTTACATGTCACATGTTACATCTACTATCCTATAGCTCCAATATTATGACCATCAAAAGAATAATCTCAAAGGTAATTGGAAGATAAAGTGTATTGCTTATTGATGGGTGGTAGCCCAGGGGGTGGAAGCACCACCTAGTCAGGGATGATACTATCACGGGTGGTATCCCGAGGGTTTAAGGAAGAACCTAGCCAGGGATAATACCGATACACTTTACCATTGATTAGTTGGTCATTTGTAATACATGTTGTGCACAGAGTATACAGTAAAGGTAAAGTAATATAAAGAACATAAAGTACATGATTCCAAAGCATATCCAAAGGTGGTCTCTTATCCTACACTAGTGCATAGTTTCATTTGAGTTGTTACTTCATATAAAATATTTTTTGCCTTACATACTCAGTACATTATCTCATACGGAAGTGTAAAGCTTTCGAACTCTCCCCCAAACTACTAGTAATCGAGCATACATTGAACTATCTGCCATCAAGACTGAATGAGGTGATCTAGCAGAAAGAATTCAAGGATTGAAATTGATCCTTTCTGGAGAATTAGATGGTCCTCCTGAACAGGCCTTTTATTTGGTAGGTACTATCGATGAAGCTACCGTGAAGCCCTACATTTCATGCTGTATGTACAGGTGCTAGTAGATCTGCCCAGTAGAGTACAGGATATCCAGCTGCTGTTACCAAGCTCCAGGTTGTTTTGGAGCTTTGTGTGTGTCTATAGCTTATATGTTTGTATTGTATAATTTTTCGAGATGGGGCTGTCCCGACCCTTATTAGATATTTTCTCTTATCTAGAGGCTTTGTAGACTATATAAATTAAAGTGTGATCATGTCTCGTACTTTAGACATCATGGCCCCAATGGCCTAGTCACATGCATTTTCTTTTGGTTTATATCACTTTTTACTCGCATAAAGGCATGTTAAATATAGAAATCCTTTATAAAATGTATAAAAAGTGCATAGATATAGGTTGGTTCTCCTAAGCCTTATCAGCAACGGGTGTCGGTCTACCCTAACGGGACTTGGGGCGTGACAGAAGTGGTATCAGAATAGGTCATCCTAGGGAGTCTACAAAGCTGTGTCTATGTAGAGTCTTGTTTATAGATGTGTTGTGCACCAAATTTATAAGCGGGATGCTACATGGCATTTAGGAGTTGTTGCTTTCTTCCATTCTTTAGATTGTAACATAAAGTCAGGTGTAATAGGTGTATTATGTCTAGTTCCTAAATTGTTTGTACAACAAGTATGCCAAAAACAAGGAAGAACAAAGGTAAAGGAAAAGGAGTAGAGGTAGTGGTTGGTATACCCAGCCAGGCAAGATAACAAGGTGAGGTTCCAGAGGAGTATTTGTCACAGACATCCCCAACTCCTCTCGCTCCTGTTGAACCCGAGAGTAGTGAAATTCCCTTAAAACCACCTATTGATACTACCGTACAGGATCTAATAAATGCAGTCCAACTATTGACTTGTATAGTTGCTGGCCAATGTCAAAAGCAGGAAGGTCCCGTTATGGGTACAAGTGGTACAAATAAGGCAGCTGGTACAAGGATACATAATTTTCTTAATTTGGACCCTCCATCCTTCACCGGATCAAATCTTAATGAAGACCCCCAAGACTTTATTGATCAGATTCAGCAAACTTTAGATGTTATGCATGCGAGTGGTACAGATGCTATCGAGTTAGTGACATATAGGTTGAAGGGTGTCACTATATTGTGGTATGAATCTTGGAAGCAATCTAAGGGTATAGATGCACCTCCAACTACCTATAAAGAGTTCAAAGAGGCTTTTTTTGATCGTTAGTTGCCATTAGAGATTCGAGAGGCCCATGCAGATCAGTTCTTGAATCTCTACTAAGGGAATATGAGTGTGAGGTAGTATATCCTTCAATTTAATTACTTGGCAGGTTGTGTAGTTGCTACTATGGCAGATAAAGTTCATTGATACATAGATAGGTTGGATACATATCTGGTCAGACATTGTACTATTGATTTCTTGAACAAAGATATGGGAATAGCGAGAATGCAGGCTTTTGCACAAAAACTAGAGGATCAGAGGTAGAGGAAAAGGACACAAGATTTGGAAAGGGGGCAGGCCAAAAGAGCTAGATCTACAAGGCAACTTACACCACCCCAAGGTGATCTTAGGCCTTGGTTTTCTAATAGACCGCCTAGGCCATCATCCCCCTACTCTGCAGCCAGTGCTCCACTATAATTTAAATGGTTTTGAAGTAATTAGTTTGGTCAATAAGGTAAGGGCCAAGGTATATGGACAACAGGATATTCAGTAGGCCAACCAATAACCCATAGGCAGTTTTGTAAATAGTGTGGAAGGAGTCATCCATGTATATGTCATGTTGGGATAGATATTTGCTATTCGTGTCGTATGCTAAGGCACATGATGAGGGATTGCCCGAGGAGATGTATGAGTGGTATAGCACAACCTACTAGGTCTGCTATTGCATCATCTTCATGAATTCCTCCAATCGTTAGGGGTCAACAAGCACCTATAGACGTGGTAGAGGTGTGAGAATGGCAACTAGCACTAGTGGAGTCCAGAATCGCACTTATGCACTGGGGAGTCAGCAGAATATGGAAGCTTTACCTGATGTGGTCACAGGTACACTATACATCTTCTCACAATAATATATATGCATTAATTGACCTTGGTTCTACATTATCATACATTACTCCACTAGTTGTTAGAAAGCTTAGGAGAACCCAAATTATTGAGCGAACCATTTGAAGTGTCTACACCAACCGACGAATCTATTATGGCTAGAAGGGTTTATTATGATTGTGTAGTAACTGTTTGTGATTGTGACACATTGGCCAATCTAATTGAGTTAGAAATGGTGGAATTTGATGTTGTAATGTGTATGGATTGGTTATCTTCTTGTTATGCCACCATGGATTGCCGAACTAAGAAAGTGTACTTCCACTTTCCAAATGAAGCAGTCCTTGAATGGGAAGACAATGTTGGGGCTCCAAAGGGGAAGTTTATCTTTTACTTTAAGGATAGAAAGATGATATCTAAGGGGTATATATGTCATTTAGTTAGAGTAAGTGATATGGAGGCAGAATCACTAACTCCTCAATCATAATAGTGATATGGAGGCAGAATCACCAACTCCTCAATCATAATAAACCTCAATAGGATGATTTACTCTAACTAAATGCTAGCCAAACGGAGATGAGGTTCGATGACGAATTAGTCCAAATCCGATTATGAATAAAGTCTGTCTTAAGGGTGTAAATTTTGCCCATGTTTTGGCATCACCCATGTACTATATTTTCAGTGCAAGAAGGATATTAAAAAGGTCCCAAAAAAACTACAACCTTCTTGGCTATTTGGTCCCAAAACTAAGAGAAATTGGGAAAATAGGCAGCCCAAAACCATCAACTTGGAGACCCATTTAGGCCCATGTGAAAGGGGCAAGGAGATAAATCACCATCTTGGTAATGTAAGTCTAAAGTAGCCTTAGTAAGTCAGCCAATACCCCTTCATAAGAGATCAAACGCAGCTCCCACATGTCATTTCTTAACTTGAACACACAAAAATCAGATTGCTCTCTAAATTTCCTCTCAACCTTTCTTAACTTTATAAAGTAGCTAAAAGGGATTTCTAGGGTTTTTGGAGAAGTCCTACACCTTGAAGTTAGTGGTAAGTAAGTTTACACATAAGTTCAATATGGTTTCTTATGAAAAAAAAAAGTATATGCTAGTATGTTTGTGCTGGAAATTTGGGACAGCATTTATTTAAAAGGTTGTTGCATACTTGCCTTTTGTTTTAGTAACTTCCCTATGGTTTGTGTACTGTATTATGAATATAAGTTGATATTATTAACATGGTTTGAGTTATAGTTATTATCCTAAGGTTGTTGCCCTGATTTTGGGTTCACTTAATAAACGCGTTTTATTATGCTATCTTAAGTGTAATGTTGATTGGAACTTGTGGGCTGTTGGATAGAAGGCTATTATCTCACGTCCTTCATGACTTTTTAACTGATGTTATAAGACTATTTTAGGTATCTTTGCATGTGTAAATGTTGTTGGAACAGTTTGGTTAGAGTTGGAATAGGTTTGGAGTTGTCGACGTCGAAATATAGCGAAAGAAGGCAACATTATGCTATCCATTTTTAGGTTATGTAGAATTGTTATGCATCGTGCTTTGTGGGATGTCGTAAGGTTGTTATGGAACTAAAACAGGCTGTACATTATGTGTATATGAAAATATGTATTAGAAAAATATGATTAGGGGCAGAAAGGTTGAAGGAATATGCTCGGTTTATAAATATCCATTTGCTGCCCGTGTGTTGTTTTCTTATGTGATTGGGCACCCAAGATATGTATATTGGCTGCTAATGATAGTTTTATCACCTAATATATTTTAGATAAATATTTGGAGGAAGGGAAGGTTATCTCGAGGTAGTAATGAGGTCATACAACAAGGTATGTAAGGCTACTTGATTTCGTATTGTTTGGCATGAACCGTAGATCCTTCCTGGGCATATAAAGGCACTTGTCCACTCTAACACCACTACTAACCATGTATCCACTCTTTGACATGTTTATATGCTTCCATACATAGTTACCTTCAAATCTGCATACATGCTTGGATACCAAGTCACATGGTTTTTTGTTACTAAATAATGTTCACGAGTTGTTCCATTTCATATGCATTTCATTATTTGTGTAAAATACTCTTTTAATTATCATATTATCTTGTATGATTATTCATATGTCATATGCTACAAATACAGTCCTACAGCTCTAATATTGTGACCACTAAAAGAACCATCTCAAAGCTAATTGAAAGGTAATGTATATTATTTATTGATAGGTGGTATCCCGAAGGATGGAAGTGTAACACCCCATATTTTATATGTGCTAATGCTATCTAAATATAATATGATATGGTTTGATCAAATTAGCACCAATTTTTAAAAAATGCTTGAATCTCGCGTTAAGGGGCAATATGTGCGTCTAATGCTTAAGAGTGTTGAGTGTATACATGTTTTGTGTTAAATTTATGAGATCATAGCTCTAAACAAAGTAGGAGAATTAAGGTGTTTGTATGACTTAATAATATAGTAGTCAAGTCACCTACTTGCTTAGCTTAAACTTGCTAGCTAAACGGAGATGAGGACCGACGTCGAATTTGTCCAATGTCCGATTACGAATAAAATTAGTTTTAAGGGTGTAATTTTAGCCCATGTTTTAGCATCAAAAATAGACCTTATTTTCAGTCCAAGAAGAGTGTAAGAAGGTCCAATGTGTAACACAAATCACTTGGTTATTTGGGTCAAAAACTAACTAAGAAGAAAGCTGGAAATTGGCAGCCAAGGTCCATCAAATTTGATGCCCATTTAGGCCCAATTTCGGGGAACCAACTACTGAATAATAAGCCTAAGTATATGTGATATTAGTTGGTCAAGATGTCAAAAGAAATTTCAGCCAAATAGCTTTATAAAAGGGGTTAAAACAGTTCCCCAATCATTCTACACTTACGTAGAAAAAATTCAGCTTTACTCTCTAGTCACATGCATCTCCTTTTAGCTTGAATCACTGTTTACTTGCATAAAGGCATATTAAATATAGAAATTTTTGTAAAATATATAGAAAGTGCATAGATATAGGTTAGTTCTACTGAGCTTTATCGGCAACGGATATCGATCCACCCTAATGGGACTTGGGGCATGACAGAAGTGGTATCAGAGCGGGTGATCATAGGGAGTCTACAAAGCCATGTCTATGTAGAGTCTTGTTTATCAATGTGTTGTGCACCTCATTTATAAGCAAGAGGCTATGTGGCACTTAGGAGTTGTTACTTTCTTTTTATTCTTTAGATTGTGCCATAGAGATAGGTGAATTATGTCTAACTCCTGAATTATTTTGTACAGCGAGCAAGTATGCCAAAAACTAGGAAGAACAAAGGTAAAGGTAAGGTAGTAAAAGTGGTGGTTCCTACACCTAGTCATATGAGACAAAGAAATGAGGCTCAAGATGAGTCTCTATCATAGACATCTCTAAACCCTCTAACTCCTGATGAACTAGGAAGTAGTCATTTCCCCCCCAGAACCACCTATCGATGCTACAGTGCAAGATCTGAGGAATGCAATCAACTGTTGACTCATATAGTTACTGGCCAAGGCCAAAGATAGGAAAGTCCAATTATAGGCACAGGTGGTGCAAATAGGGCTGCTGGCACCAGGATACATGACTTCCTTAATTTGGACCCTCCAACCTTCACTGGGTCTAATCCTAATGAACATCCCCAAGACTTTATTGATCAGATTCAGCGCACTTTAGATGTTATGCATGTGAGTGGTACTAAAGCTGTTGAGTTAGCAACCTATAGGTTGAAGGGTGTGGCTATATTATGGTATGAAGCCTAGAAGCAACCCAAAGATATAGATGCTCCCCCAACCACTTAGAAGGAGTTCAAAGAGGTATTTCTTGACCATTGCTTGCCATTAGATATCCGAGAGGCCTGTACAGATCAATCCTTGAATCTCTACCAGGGGAACATGAGCGTGAAGGAGTATAGGCTCCAATTTAATTACCTATCCAGGTATGGTACGAATGTAGTTACTACTATGGCAGATAGAGTTCATCGGTATGTGGACAGATTGGATATGTATCTAGTCCGAGACTGTACTATTGCTTCCCTGAATAAAGACATAGACATAGCAAGAATGCAAGCTTTTGCATAGAAACTGGAGGACCAGAGGTAGAGAAGGAGGGCACAAGAGTCAGAAAGGGCGTAGTCTAAGAGGTTCAGATCTTCGGGACAGTTTACACCATCCCAAGGTGAGCTTAGGCCTCGGTTTTCTAACAGACATCCTAGGCCATAATTCTCCTATTTTACAGCCAGTGCTCCACCACAACTTCAGGGGTCCAGGAGAAATCAGTTTGGTTCAAGAAGTGAATAGCAAGTTGCCCGGACGGCGAGATATTCCGCCAGCCAACAAATGAACCCTACACAGCCTTGTGAATAGTGTGGAAGAAATCATTCAGGTATATGTCATGTTGGGATAGATGCTTGTTATTGGTACGGTGCGCCAGGGCAGATGATAAAAGATTATCCGAGGAGGAGATGGGTGATATAGCATAATCTATAAGTTCAGTTATTGTATCATCATCGATAGTTCCTCAATTAGGTACGGGTCAACAAGCACCTACTGGTCGTGGTAGAGGTGTTAGAGGGGCAACTAGCTCCAATGGGGTCCAGAATCATACTTATGCTCTGGGGAGTTGGTAAAATTTGGAAGCTTTACCTGATATGGTCACAGGTACATTGTCCATATTTTCACATAATTTATATGCATTAATTCACCCTGGTTCTACACAATTCTATATTACCCCACTAGTTGCTGGGAAGCTTAAGAGAACACCTAAATTATTGAATAAACCATTTGAAGTATCTACACCAACCGGTGAATCTATTAGGGCTAGAAGAGTTTATTATGGTTGTGTAGTAACTGTATGTGACCGTGATAAATTTGCTGACCTTATTGAATTAGAAATGGTGGAATTTGATGTTATAATGGGTATGGATTGGTTATCTTCTTGCTATGCCACCATGGATTGCCGAACTAAGAAAGTGTACTACTTTCCAAATGAGGTTGTTCTTGAATGGGAAGGCAATGCTGGGGAACCAAAGGGGAAGTTTGTCTCTTATCTTAAGGCCAGAAAGATGATATCTAACGGGTATATATGTCATTTAGCTAGAGTAAGGGATATGGAGGCAGAAAAGCCAACTCTTCGATCAGTTTCAATAGTAAATGAATTTGTTGATGTGTTCCCTGATGAACTTCCAAGTTTACCTCGTGAATGAGAAATAGATTTTGGTATTGACTTACTTCCAAGCACTCAACCTATTTCTGTCCCTCCATATAGAATGGCCTCGGCAGAGTTGGGTGAATTAAAAAAGCAATTGAAAGACTTATTGGAGAAAGGTTTTATAAGACCTAGTGTCTCCCTGGGGTGCAGCAATGTTATTTGTATACAAAAAGGATGGCAGCTAGAGAATGTATTTTGACTATTGATAATTGAATCGGATGACAATTGAGAATAAATACCCCCTCCCCAGTATTGATAATTTATTTGATCAGTTACAGGGTGCCAAATGCTTTTCAAAAATTGATCTGAGATCGGGGTATCACCAAGTGAGGGTGAAGGAGGAAGATATACCTAAGACT
>JAOTQJ010005225.1:0-11967 GCA_025642045.1 Solanum sejunctum
GGTGTACCAACTTAAAGGGGTAGCACAAATATAGTATAACCAATGGAAGGAGGAAAAGAGAGTCAACATTGTGGTTCTATGGGAAGAGTTCCAGGCAGCCTTTCTTAATCGGTTCTTCCCTCTTGAGCTTAGGGATGCTAAGTTGGAGGAATTTATGAATTTGAGATAAGGGTCTATGAGTGTGAGGGAGTATGCCCTCAAGTTCAACTAACTTTCAAAATATGCTCCACATTTGGTGGCCGACTCAAGATGTAGCATGCATACTTTGCTTCTATTAATTGTAGAACCCGTTGGGTGAACTTCCAATTCCTACATAAACCCTTTCTTGATTGGGAGAGTCATGATGTGGTGGTGGACTATCTTCAAGGGTCCATACTCCTTTCCTCAAACTATGTGCCAACATAGGATTATGTTAACCTTTGCTATACTAGTGAATCAATTTAGTGCACTTTATCATGAAATCCAACCCGAAATAGGATAGATTCCCGTAAGGGGGCTTACTTCTCTGAAATGGGATATGCTCCCATAAGGTGAAGTATGGTTTACCTTGGCAAGTAGACCACCTCTTTACTAATGAGGAGTAATCATTAGGATTCTAAGTTGTAGCTCGCTTGCTCTTATTCTTTATCGGTTGAGGTCTCTTCCCATATATGTATCATGTTCTATGCAAGTTGAATGATTTATAAATATATTAAACTTTAAGCATTGGTCATGCATATTATGCTTATCTATTGTGTATTACTATTCATTTTGACTATATTGATTTATGTCTTGTTGCATTGTATCCTATATACGTAATACATTCAAACGTACTAACACATACTTTATGCCTACATAATATCACCATGTAGGGACCAAAGCTCCTCTTGATCATTTTTTATTTGGCTAGTAAGATTATTTAAAGATAAGCATGGTAAGTCCTCAAGTTTGTAGACACTATCTACTTTCTCTTATTTCTAATACTTATTTATGCTAAACATTTGACACTATGAGGTTGAGTTCGGAGAGTGTCTTGGCCCATGCTCCGTTCCAAGTTTAGAGGTATATGTTGCATATTATGATTTTATTATTCTATGAGCTTGACTTTTATGGTTAGTTTATATTCAAAGACTTCCCTTATCCCCACTTCCCATTTTATATATATCTTTTGTTATTGTCTATTTTGCTTCTGCGACCAAGGAAGTATCATTGATATGCTAAGTGGCTTGTTTGGGTCCATTCGGGTTTCTATTCGCCGTGTCACATCTAAGCCCTAAACTTGGGTCATAACAATGTTTTAAGCCAAATGGCCCTCCAGGTAGCACTTCACGACACATGTACTTCTCCACTGGCACGAAAGTGGCTCGTGGAAAGGGCCTTGGCCTAAGACTTCACTACCAAGTGAAAAGTGCCACCACGGGCACACACCATAGCTCGTGGACCTTACCACAAACCATGTTGTGGTCTGTGAAAGGGCACCTCACCACTAACCAGCCCTATTTTGTAACTAGGTCACTTTAACAAGAGGATTTACTGCCAGTGAAGAGGTTCACAAACCGTGAAACCCTTTGTGAAGGTACCTTGTTCATTTTTCTTACTCATTTTCGTTAAAGGATTTTTGGTTTTTTGTAATAATCCCAAGTATTTTTGAGACTTTTATGCATTCCTTTAATCCCTAAATCAGTCCATGTACTATTCCTAACACTTCATTCAAGCCTAACACTTAGTCTGTACAATCAAACTCCTGAAAACACTCTCCAAGTCTCATCACCAAGGATTCAATCTAGAATCCTATTTGGATTTCAACTTCAAGATAAAATTGTCTCAAACTTCTTTATTTAAACAAGGTATATGTGGAGTCATCCTTAGGTTTCAATTCAACCTTTGAGCCCAAAATCCATTTCATGAACTTTAAGTATGATCCAAGTATTATTTCATGTTTTAGCTTCAAATTGATGGAATTTTGATATGGGTCATTATTAAATGATGATTTAAGCATGAATTAAGTTGTATTCTAATGGTTTACATGGTTTCTATGAACTAGGAACTCTATCATTCGAGCCCCTATAGTACTGATGATAGTAACTTTTGCCATGTGCTCATGTAGATAAATCAGATATTCTGTTAGAATGTCCGAAGAGATTTCCAGGAGCAGCTTAATAAACCATCCAACTTTTGCTGAAGTTGAAGCTTTCAAATTTGCAAAACTTATGTGCATCACTTCCAGTTCAATTAGAATAATCTTTTAGGGATGAGAATTTCCATCAAAATTATGATCATCCCAAATGAATCGTCCAACTCTCTCAGCCATATATTGAAGTTGAGGTAAGGTATATCAAACAATCTTGAGCTATATGTATCCATTCACTATCAACCCATAGAAATCTCTTATGTTTATCTGAAGAATCTTTTATTGAATCACTCATGGAAAAATCTTATCTGCATTGTACTTGTATAGAAGATGGACATTTTAAGAGGAGGAAGTCCAACTGCTCTCAAGCATGGTGGAACTTATAGGATCTACATTAATATATCTAATGTAGAATATTATCGTTAGTTGTAGAATATTATGTAGATTATTCTTTAGTAGAATATTTTACTTCCATTCATCTCATATTTCTCTTTTGTAAATATTGATGTATTGTTATGTACCTGGATAAATGAACTGAGATAGTCATTCCTTGGCTTCTCTCGTGTTTTTAACATGATATCAATGTCTTCTCTTCTTTTTGTTTCATAGAGTCCTTGATTTTTAGTTACATTCAATTATTTTTTCAAGTGTATGTTTTCTTGGTTGTTCGTCAATAGTTAATTCCTAAGTACATAGGGCTCTTGGTCTTGGTTATTATAGGTAATGTTTTCACATCGTTATGTTTTTTTAATTTGTACCGTTCAAAAATAGGACTTCACATTAGTTTGGGTTTTTTTGAAGTGTTTTAAAACATATCTCAAGCTTTTTTAGGCTGCATTTCTACAATTAACTCAAAGGCTTGAGTGAGGTTTGTGAGTCTGTGTCAGCCAGTCCACTCCAAACTCAGCTCTTTGAATTTAAGCTATGCTGCAATTCAAATACATGATTTTGGTAATCTCATCAGCAATTGTGGGTAGGTTGTAGCTTTGTGTTTTACTTTTGTATAGAGTTGTGCATTTTCTACATTTGAGACTCTATACATTAACTGCATTTATCATAAAATAGAAATGTTGTGTCATGCCCCGGGAGGGGACCCAAGACGTGGCTAGCACCCCGAGACTACTTCTAGTCTCCAAGCGAACCACTTGATCTTATCACGTTCATTCAATCAATCATTTTACTAATCAGCAAAGTTAATAGAATGTAAATAGGCACATCTATCATCTAGTCTCAAAGTAATAGCACAAATGAAAGGCTAGTAGAAAGAATAAGCTCACAATCTATAACAATCAACATCCAACTCTAGTCTATGAAGCCTCTATCACTATTAGGTGGTGCCAATGACAAATCCATGGCTATCTTAATCAAAATAAAAGCTAAACAACTCTAACTCTAAAGCATAATGAAATAAAGTAAACGAATCCTCTAAAGTAGGAGAGGCTCACCAATCGGCAAAACGTCTAAAGATTCTCAATGAAGCATCTGCTGATGATCTCTATCCTGTGTATCTACACATAAAATGATGCAGCACTAGAGTGGTGTTAGTACGGTATATAAAATAGCTGAATCAAACCGAAATAGGTAGAACAATATAAAAATAACAATCAACTCAATATAGAAACCAATCAATATGTCAAATCTCAATCTAAAGCAAGAATAAAAAGTAGACATATGACTCATAAACCAATCAACTCATCAATCAAACCAGACTCATCTCAGAAGGACTCATCTCAACACATCTCATGTCATGTCATCTCATCTTATCTCATCTCATCTCATCTCTGAGTACTCAAGGTGGGAACTTTCTTGGAGTTTCTCTTATCCGACAACAATCACTTATGAGCTCGTAAATAGGTAACAATCACACTAATATCACCCAGTTGTTCTGTACTTGACACATAGAGAATGATTCGAAACCATAAGGACTAGTCCAAATGGAAACAACAGATCTATAAGTCCTCTATTGATTTCAGGAACTTTTAGTCAAAGAGAACCTCAACATAGTATGATGTGGTGGTCCTAATCAGCACCTACGCTTGGCTACATAGTTTATCGAGTGTGAGTTGGTTTGTCTCTTACTTTTTCGATGCTTGATACTCCTCCCATGACTCAATGCTTATAAAATAATCCATCCAATTAAACTATCTTAATTCAATCAGCCTCATGGAGGCACAATCTTTCAATTAGTCTTATAGAGATTCTAATCATCTCATCAATCATTATCTCAATTAATTGCTCAAGGCTTAGAACAATCATTAGGGATAATTGAATACAAAAATTGATAAAGATCATTTATGGATACTCAAGGGGCTATCAAGTTCTGTCAACTCATTATCATTCTCATATCACAATCACAATCACAATCGGCTCTCTCAATTCAAGGCTCTAGACTTAATCCCTATCTTCTTTCACACATGTTTTTAGAAGTTAACACATAGAATTTATACAATGTCTCATAAAAATATCCAATTCAAGAAAGAAAGTTTATGATGATCATTAACATATGAAAATACATGTAAGAAATATAATTTTGCAAGAAAATAATCAAGATTCATGCATATAGACCCAAGAACCTTTAACTATCTTCTAAGACGATTTGTGGACACATGGGAGAACAATTCCATCCTTTTAGTTTAGCCTTACATAACTGGGATAAATCTCTTCAAATCACCCATCAAGAATTCTCCTTGAATTCTCCAATCTCACGTTCTTCTTTCTTCTCTCTCAAGCCCTAACTTTCAAGTGTTGTGAAGAAGGACATAGAATGGGGTTTTAGACTCTATTTACTCATCAAAATGACCTAAATTGATCGTGATTTGAGTTTATAAGGGGTTGGGAGAAGTCTAGAAAGCCCTTTAAGAGATTTAAAATTTTGAACTTCAGTGGAATAGATCGTGGTAATAGGTTCGCGACGAAGACCTGTCGAGCACCTGTGTAATTTTGAAAATTCAATCCCATCAAAAAATTAAAAAAAATATTAGTGTGGGTCTGCGATAGGTCTGGGTCACGGTCCCAAAATGCACCCTTATTGTCTCAATCGAACAAATAGTAGTGGCACGAAGCCCGATTCTCTATTTACGGGAGCGGTGAAATGCGTAGAGGAGAGTGGAATTTCGTAACTGATTTAAGGATAAAAAATTAGTTTTCAATCCGATTACTCTAAAATCAAGTCGAGACCACTTTTTCACTCAATGTTTTATGCTGATCACAAATTTAGTCTTAAATTTTCCATCCGAGCATGGGAAGGCACATTATGCACACAATTCCATTCTAGGGGCATACTGATAATTTCATCAAAAGTTACATTATCTCCCCTTAGCGTCATTTGTCCTCAAATAATGAGAAAGGGTGGATATCAAGGAAAGAATAGGCTCAAAACTCATCTCAACAGTCAAATCTATCAATCAATCTTTCGACTCCCCGTCATTATCAACAATTTCTATTCAGACTTAAGAATAGACATTCAACTAGAAAAGACAATCAATTTGGTCAAGGGTAAGGAAATTTACCTTCAAAATTCTCATCCATCGACACGAATAGGTGCAGATATTTTTATCTCATCTCTTCCTCAGCTTCCCATGTGGCATTCTCAATGAATTGAGTCCTCCACAAGACTTTGACTGAGGCTATCTTTTTGGTTCACAATCTGCAAATCTAACGATCATGGATTTGGATCAGAAACTCTTTATAGATCAAATTATCCTTCACTCCAATGCTCTCTACTGGGATTAGCAAGTTAGGATCTCCCAAGCATTTTTTCAACATCGATACGTGGAATACCAAATGAATACCATCTAGCTCGGAAGGCAACTCTAATTTAGAGGCAACCTTCCTGATTCTCTTCACAATTTGTTAGGGTCCAATATAGCGTGAACTCAATTTACCTATCTTGCCAAATCTCATGACACCTTTCATATATGACCCTTTCAAATATACCTAATCATTCACCTCGAACTCGAAATATTTCATCCTCACATCGGTGTAGGATTTCTGGCAACTTTGCATAGTCTTCAATCTTTATCTAATGATCTTAACCTTCTCCATTGCTTGATGGACAAGTCAGGCCCCATCAAATCTAATTTTGCAACATTGAACCACCCCATTGGTGATCTATACCTCTTCCCATATAAAACTTCACAGGGAGCCATCTGAATGCTAGCATGATAACTATTATTATATGCAAACTCAACCAATAGTAGGTGATTATCCCAATTTACCTTATAATCAAACACGTATGCCCTCAACATATCTTCTAATGTCTGAATTATCTGCTCTGCCTACCATCTTTCTGTGGATGTAAGGTTATGCTCAAATTCACTTTTGTACCCAATCCTTTCTAGAATGTTATCCAAAATTAAGAGGTGAATTGAGCTCCACTGTCCATGATTACGGACAAGGGAACCCCATGCAACCTCAAAATCTCTTGGATGTACATCTTGGTATACTCCTCAGCAGTGTTTATTGTCTGACTTGCTAGAAAGTGAGCCAATTTAGTCATCCTATCCATAATCACTCATCTAAAACCACATTGCTTTCAAGACCTTGGTAGACCAATAATGAAGTCCATATTGATCATCTCCCACTTCCATTCCAAAATCTGAAAGTTTTGAGCTAATCCACAGGATCGTTGGTGCTCAACTTTTACTTGTTGATAGTTTGGGCACTTAGAAACAAATTCAGCAATATCCTTCTTCATTCAACTCCACCAATAGACTTCTCTCAAGTCATGCTATATTTTGGTAGATCCAGGATGAATTGAGTATCTAGTGCTATGAGCTTCAGTCGTAATTCTCTCTCATATACCATTATCAGCTGGAGCACATAATCTACTCTGGTACCTCAACATCCCATCTCTCTCTTTGGAGAAAACCATCACTTTTTCTTTATGGATGACCTTCTTCAATTGGAATAGGCTAGGATCTTGGTGTTGCTTTTCTTTAACCTTTGCCACCAAAGATGAAGCAGACCCATTCTGAATATTTACTCCTCCTTCATTGTTCTCCTCCAGTTAGACTCCCAATCAGGACAATCGATGCACTTCCTTAGCTAGCTCCTTCTATCCTCCCTTGATATGGGTTGAGCTACCCATTGACAACCTACTAAGAGTATTAAAAAAATGTTAGCTTTACCTGAGATGGTAGAGAATGTGCATGTCATAATCCTTGGGCAACTCCAACCATCTCCTCTATTGTAGGTTGAGTTCTTTTTGAGTGAAGACATATTGCAAGTTCTTGTGGTCGATGAGCATATCTGCATGCACTCCATACAAGTAGTGGCGCTAGATTTTAAGTGCAAACATCACTGCTGCCGCTCAAGATCATGCGTTGGATAGTTCCTCTCATGAATCTTAAGTTGCTTGGAAGCATAGGTGATCACCTTCCCCCTTTGCATCAAAACACATCCAAATCCAACCCTCAAAGCATCGCAATAAACTACGAAATCTTATGTTCTATCTTGCAAGGTTTGAATTGGTGCAGTAGTCACTCTAGTCTTTAATTCTTGGAAACTTTTCTCACACTTATCGGACCACTGAAACTTGAACTTTTTCTGAGTCAACTTTGTCAATAGTGCAGATAAGGAAGAAAATCCCTCTACAAATTGGTGGTAGAGCATGCCAACCCCAAGGAACTTCTTCTGTTAGTTGGAGAGGTCAGTCTGGGCCAATTCTTGACTACTTTAATCTTTTGATCATCTCCTCGAATACCATCACTAGAGATAATATGGCCTACGAAAGCCAAGGATTTAAGCTAGTATTCATATTTCGAAAACTTTGCATACAACTCATGGTTCTTATGGGTTTGGAGGACTATTTTAAGGTGATTTACATGCCCCTCTTCATCTCTTGAATACACCAAAATATCATCATCACATTCATATCCAGATATTGTCTGAATTTTTTATCCATCAAATCCATAAAGGGTGCAGGTGCATTCGTCAACCCAAAGGACATAACCAAGAACTTAAAATGGTCATATCTTGTCCTAAAGGCCATCTTTTGAATGTGACATTCCATCACTTTTAACTGAAGGTAACCAAATCGAAGGTCTATCTTTGAGAAACAAGAGACACCTTGAAGTTGGTCAAACAAGTCATCTATCCTTGATAAAGGATACTTGTTCTTTATGGTGACATTGTTCAGCTGCCTATAGTCAATACACATTCTGAGAGACCCATCTTTCTTTTGCACGAATAGGACAGGGGCACTCGAAGAAGAAACACTCGGCCTTATGAAGCCCTTATCTAACAAATCTTTTAACTGTTCTTTCAATTTATTCAATTCAGTGGGGGCCATTTTATAAGGTGGAATTGTGATAGGCTTTGCATCAGGAAGAACTTCAATCCTAAAGTCAATCTCCCTATCAGGAGAGACTTCGGGTAGATCCTCAGGGAATAATTCTGGAAACTCATTCACTATCGAAACTGACTCAAGAGTTGGGGACTCAACATCATCAAATTTTGACTCTCACAAGATGGTAGATACACCCTTTAGCAATCATCTTTCTGGATTTAAGGTCTAAGATAAACTTCCCTTTAGGTGCTACAGAATCACCTTTCCATTGTAGAACCGATTCATTTGTAAGTTAAAATTTAATGGTTGGGGCTCTATAATCAACAGAGGCATAACAAGTGTTGAGCCAATCAATGCCAAGGATCAAATTAAAGTCAATCATATCTAACTCAATCAGATCAATGATAGTATCCCTATGATAAATGGACACTTTACAAGCTCTATAGACTCTCTCAGCTCGAATAGACTCACCAGGGGAGTAGAAACATCAAAAGGTTTGGGAAGACTCTTGGGGGTCCAATCAAATCTACTGGCCACATAAGGAGTTGTAAAAGATATTGTGGCATCAATATCCATCAACACATAATAATCAATAGAAAATACTCGAATCATACCCATCACAACATCTGTGGAGTTCTCCTGATCATGTCGACTACCTATGGCGTACAAACATTTGTAGGTTTGCTTGCACTCGTCATAGTACCTCTCTAATTTCCCTTTGATGGTGGAGCTAGTGTAGAAGATTGAGCCCGATCAGCCCACTTTGGTCATCTCTCTAATAGAGACCCACTTGGCCACACTTGTAGCATACATCACTTCTCTCTCGGTATCTCCCCAAGTGCAGTTTACTATACTTGCCACATGCTGGCTTACCCAATGAACCTTGAGCCACACTTGCTTAGGACTTAGACCCATAGGCTACAACATTCTGGGACCTTGGAACATTTTTGACTCTAGGTGCAGGTGTACTAGCAGATGATGGTGCTAGAAAGTGATTCCCATAGCCTTTCTTTCCAACATCGTGGCTGGATGTTTTGCTTTCTTATTTCTGAATTCCTCCTTACCTTGTTGCCTCTCCTCAATAGCCTATTGTATAAAAGTTATCAATCTCCATATATCTATGTGACTTATGAGCATATCTCCCCTACCATCTCTCTTGGGTCCTCTATTCAACCTATCAATGTACATCCCCATCTTTCCCCCCACATCAGCAACCATATCTATAGCATTGCGAGATAATTATGTGAACTTCAGCCCATACTCTTTCATAGTTATAGAGCCCTATTTTAAGTTCAAGAATTCTCTCACCTTCGCCTCTCTTATTTACCTTGGGAAGAAAACCCCCAAGAAATCTTCCTCGAACAAAGCCCAAGTCATCACAGGGACATCCTCTCCCCTACCTTTATTCCATTGGTCATATAAAGTCTAGCCACATGCTTTAGTTGATAAGAATCCAGTTCCACTCAGTCAGCATCAGCCACATGCATCACTTTGAACACTTTTTGGAGCTCCTCATATAGTTCTTAGGATCCTCAGTGGATGCAAACACTATGAACTCAGGAAGATTCATCCTCAAAAATTCTCGAACTCTAGAAGTGTCAAGGGCATCCTGTTGGGCCGCTCCTTGTATCCCAGTAGGTGCTGTGATAGCCTTGGCTAGAGTTTTGATAGTCTAGCGAAGCTCAACATTGGATACCTTATCTTGAGAGGTTGCGCAATAGGGACAGCTTGTTCCTCGAGCACCTTATGTCCTTGAGGCTCAGGTGGATTGACATTCTATCTGGTGGGACATCCTCTACCTTTAATGGCTCTTCTAGGTGGCATGATCACAATTATACAATGCACAAAGCACAAATTGTAATTGGACTTTCATAGAGTATAACTCCATAGCATAATTTAGAACATGAATAAAGGGAAACAATTCCTAATGTCCTATAGCCTCCTGTTTATCAAGTGCGGTCGACAACACACCTATAAATAAGACTCTACTAGACATAGCTTCATAGACTCTCCAAAACACTTAAACTCGTGCTCTAATACCAAGTTTATCATGCTCTAGGAGGGGACCCAAGATGTGGCTGGCACCCAAAGACTATTTCTAGTCCCCAATTGAACCACTTGATCTCATCACATTCATACAATCACTCACTTTACTAATCAGTGAAAGTTTTCAGAACGTAAATGGGCACATCTTCCATCTAGTTTCAAAGTAATAGTATAAATGAAAGGCTAGTCAAAAGAACTAGCTCACAATCTTGACAATCAACATCCGACTCTACTCTATGAAGCCTCTATCACTATTAGGTGGTGCCAATGATGGACCCATCCCTACTTCAATCAAAAGTAAAAGCTAAGCAACTCTAACTCTAAAGAATGATGAAATAAAGTAAATAAATCCTCTGAAGTAGGGAAGACTCACTAATCTATTGAACGTAAAATGATCCTCAACAAAGTGTCTGCTCATGATCTCTATCCTATGTATCTACCTTGTAAAGTGAAACCAAAATGGTATGTAAAATAGTTGAATAAAACTAAACGGGTAGAACAATATAGAAATAACAATCAACTTAATATAAAAACCAATCAATATGTCAAATGTCTATCTAAAGCAAGAATAAAGAGTAGACATGTAACCCATCAACCAATAAACTCATCAATCAAATTGGAATCGTCTCAAAAGGACTCATCTTAACACATCTCATCTCATCTCGTCTCAAAGTACTCAAAGGTGAGAACTATCTGGGAGTTTTTCTTATTCGATAATAATCTCTTATGATCCAGTAATTGTACAACAATCACGCTGATGTCACCACAAACATTTTGTACTTTCCAGGTAGAGAACGAATCGAAATCATTACGACAAGTCCAAATGGAGGCAGAAGATCTATAAGCCCTCTATTGATTTCAGGAATTTTTAATCAGAGAGGACCTCAACACAATATGATATGGTGGTTCTAATCATCACTTACGCTTGGGCTACATAGTTTGATGAGTGCGAGTTGGCTTGACTCTTACTCTTTCAGTGCTCGATACTCCTTCAATGACTCAATGCTCATAAAATAATCCATCCAATCAGACTATCTCAATCCAATCATCTCAATCAGCCTCATGGAGGCACAATCCTTTAATTAGTCTCATAGAGACTCTAATCATCTCATCAATCAATGTCTCAATCAATAGCTTAAGGCTTAAGAACAATCATTAGGGAACAATCGAATAGACAAATCGTTAGAGTTCATTTATGGAGACTCAAGGGGCAATCAAGTTCTATCAACTCATCATCATACTCACATCACAATCATAATCACAATCGACTCTTTCAATTCAAGGCTCTAGAATCAATCTCTATCTTCTTTCATACACGTTTTTAGAAGTTAACAAATAGAATTTATGCAATATCTCATGAAATATGTACATTCAAAAAAGCAAGTTTATGATGATAATCAATATATGAAAATACATGTAAAAAATATAATTTTTCAAAAAAATAATTAAGATTCATGCATGTAGACCCAAGAACCTTCAACTCTCTTCTATGACAATCTATGGGACATATGGGAGAACAATC